>PISX010014008.1:0-54555 GCA_004024625.1 Mellivora capensis | reverse complement strand
GAAGGATGGATGGATGGAAGGATGGATGGATGGATGGGTAGATAGATAGCTAGGTCGTTAGTGCCTAGACAGAGATAAGGGATGCTATCAACATACATGATAGACGGTGTAGGTATGGGGATGACATAGATAGATATAGATATGACAACTGGAAAATTCTAAGCAGTAACTGGATATGTGATTATTTTGAACAGTTACTTCTTATAGGCGTACAGAGAGGAAAGGTGGACCAGGCCTGTCCAGTCTCCATCCTTCAGGAGTTGATGTGCCAGTGCTGAGGAGAGAGGCTTCCACCTAACCCTTGCAAACCCAGGATCCGACCGCATGAGCAGGAAAGAAGCGGGTAAGATAAGATCATTACTTAGTGCATGTTCGCTGTCTGTCAGGCACTCAGCTGGGCATGGGGAAGCAAAGACGAGCAAGGCAGGGGCTTCCGGCCTCGTGTCCCACTGCCCAAGATGGAACCAACCAGCCACACACAGCCATTTAAATCAGAATCATGAAAACTGGGTGACAATAAAACCAGTTCCTCAATCACACCAGCCACATTTCGAGCGCCCCAATAGCCACATATGGTGACCACATGGGACGGTGGGATTCTAGGACATTCCATGGTTGCAGAATGTTCTCCTGGACGGCACTGTTGTAGGGAGTGAAGGTCTGAGAACAGATGCAGCTTTTATCAGGGCAATGAGCCATTGTGTCTCAAGGCACAAGTTGAGGTCTTGTGCATGCAGCAGGGTGGAGGGGAGGAGGCCTGGGCTGGTCTGCGGGGAGCTGCCCTGCCTCCGTTCCCCTCTGGGAGCTTGGGGACAGTCCCAGTGCTCCCAGAACCCACGTCCAGTGTGGAGAGTAACCCATCCTGTTCTTGTTAACCAGCCCACCAGTGTCTCACTGTTCACTAACCTCCAGGATTAGTCACTCGCTATGTCATGGGCAGCTCACATCTGCGCCTGGCACCTGCCCTTCAGTACCAGCTCCTGTCCAGGTCCCAGGGACATCCCCGGGGTTCCATCCCCCAATGCCCATCTAGTGATACCCAGCACACAGAGCCGCACTGCCCCCGGTTTCCCTTGGGTGAGTGATGCCCATCCATAGCCTGAGCCTACAGCCCAGCTAGAGCTCACCACCATCAGCTCAAGACGCTTCCACGCGTGGCCTCGACCAGAGCCCGACACCCCAGCTGCCTGCCGGCTGCCGCATCTGGTTCCCGCACGCCTGGAGCTAAACAGTATCATTTCAGCCCTTTTGTATTTGCTGGAGGCAGGAGGAAACCAAAGCTGGCCCTCTCCACAGGCCCCCCCCCCAACCCCGTGTCACTGGTGCCCCAGTCGCTTGTCTCATTCCGAGGATGGCGCCTCTCTGGGGGAGGGAACTTTCTCGCCCAGTAGGGACTCCATGCCCAGATCTCAGGTCTCAGGTCACCCCCACATCTTGTCATTTTCGGAGGCTAGAACACAGGGAAGAACATGGCACATACCCTCAAATCCTACCACACAGAACATGTTATGTTTATACTTCCAGATTTTCTCTCTTAAATATAGAAATCCAGGAACTTAAGTGTGAACATATATGTTTGTGTATTCTTCTAGGTGCATAATTATAAAAATGCTCTTTGGGAACTTCTCCCCCTACTTAATTTATCATAGCAACTTCTTTGTGTTAGAAAAGATATGTACTAATATCATCCCTTTAGTGGCTCAGCTATGTTCCATTATATGAATGTGTCACCACTTATTAACGAGTTATATACATTAAGAGTGTGTTTGGCTGCAGACAACAGAAAACTTACCACAGGGGCTTGAAAAAGTCAGGTTTATTTTCTCACATGACCAGAAGTCTAGAGGAGACAGCATGGTCAGCAGTCCAGCACTATATGTGCACAGATCCCCTGTCTCTGTGATTTTTTCTGCCATGCCTCATGACACAGGATGGCTGCTGCAGCTCCAGGTATCATATCCACATTCAAGATAAAAAGAAATGGGAAAGGGGAAACTTTGTGAAGAACAGAAAAGCATCCCATGAATCCTTCCAGAAGACTTCTGCTTTTACATCAAGAGCCAAGATGGCCCCCCCCCCGCCTCTTGTGACTGCAGGGGGCTGCAAAAGCACCCACTTGACCTGGGCCTTCATAGCAGGAGATGGAAAGGGGGTGAGGAACCCGAAGCAGATTCCTGCATGGTACAGGAGGGCATCTCCAAGCACGCGTCCAGGTTTTGACCCCAGGATTCACGCTGAAGAAGCAGTCCCTGGGAGAGCTCGGCTGGGAAAATGTCCATGGTAACTTCTGCCTATGCCCGGGAATGGGGTATCACCGTGTCTGTGGGAAGCCAGGGCCATGGCAGGGAGGCCAGGCAGAGTGTGGACACAAGGCAAAGGGAGACCTAGGGCTTGGGTGGAGAGAGAAAGAATGAAACTGCACAGCGTGAGCAAAGGCGTCGAGGCGGGATTGTGGGAGGCCTCCTGGAACCCAAACCATGGAACATCAAGATGGTCCTCGTCCCTGGTTTTCGAGAAAGCAATATGGCAACTCCAAAAGTAGTTTGCAAAGCCCTCACGAGGGGGACTTCTCACCATGCAGGAAAAGAAAGTGTTTCTCTGCGGTCTTGTCTTACGCCCAACCATGTTAGACCGTGTGTGTCCCATGCATTAAGCGGGAAGGGGGACCACCAAGTTCTAACTGTACCAGTGGGAGAGGCAGGAGCCCTCTGGCTGTCCTGCCAGCACGGGGGGGCTCAGCAAGGCTGAGCACGTCCGCCACACGTGTGTGGGGTGTGAGATCCAGATTATCAGTGGGACCGGGAGCTGCTGGAGGGGTGTTGCATGGGGTGTTGCATGGGGCGTGTGCTACGGCACGCTCTGGAGGAGCATCTCGTAGTAGAGAGGCCATGACTTGACTTGCCTGTCATGACAATGGCAGTGAAAGGTCACTGGACACAGCCGGGGGTCTCATTAAAAAAAAAAAACAGCTGTGAAGTAGGTACCTGTAGAAGAGCCGCGTGTTGGGGTGGGAGTAAGGAAACCCCCTGGGTCGCGCCGGGTCACGCGCGCTGACCGACACAAACTTTGTACAGACCATGCAATCATATCCGGGGCATGTGTTTTAAGGAAACACCTATCCTTGGACTTAAAATGCTTCTTCAAGAAATTTATCCCACTCTCGTAAATGTGCCAGAATAACACACGAGGATTTTTGCTGTGGTGCCATTTGTCATAGCAAATCACTGGAAACAACCCATGTGTTCACTATAGGGGATTGGTTAAATGAACCACAACCCTAAAGAAGACCGTACCGCCCTTGAAGAGTGAAAGACCCACGTGTGTAAGCGTGGGGAATGCCCAAAGTCGATCTTGTGAAAAAGAGTTACTAAAACAGAAAGCAAGGTCCATTCCCATTTTTTATTAAAAAGAAATAAAAATAATGTGTCCTGGGCATGCATGCAGCCAGGCTCCAAAGTCTCTTAACGTGGTTGTCCTGAAAGCAGGAACTGACACTCCCTACGTTATAAATTTTATATTGTTTTTTAAATGTAATAACTATTTAAGAACATGTTTAAAATATATAAGTAGGTAAAAATAATTAGCATAAAATTACAGTCTAAAGGTGACTTGAATGAACATTTTAAAAAGTAAAATCTGCTGTGCACCTGTAATGCTCAGACTTTTTACAAATACATATTAATTTTGCTGTTGGGGTGGAGGGAAGTATTTTAAATAACGTAAACTACCAAAAAAAAATTTTTTTTGAAAACTCAGCTGCTACAGCTCTCTATAAACCTCTGGAGAGTTTATTTTGTTATTGTTAAAGGTTTATTTTACTATTATTCTCTGGAACGCAGTTTTCCTCTCTGCTAACAATAAGGTACGATAAATATTTGCATTCTCTTTGCTTTGCAGATTGCAAAAAGAACATTCCAGATGCTCTCTGTAAGTGCTTCGATTCCAATTTAAGTAAAGAAGTACACCAAATATTATCAGAGTTGATACCCTACATTGCTACGTTGCTTTCTAATTATTTTTTATAAAAAATGATTAAGCAGCTCTGGCAGGAGCCTACTCTGGGTTGCAACTGCAGCTGGACACTTTCTTGCTGTGTCTTCATAGGGTGGAAGGGTCTGGGAGTCTTGTGGGGTCTCTTTCCTAGAGGCACGAATCCCATTCCTGAGGGCTCCATTCTCACCACCCAGTCACACCCTGTGGGCCCCCCCTTCTAAAACGATCACCTTTGAGAATGGGGATTTCAGCATGTGAATTTGGGGTGATACAACGTTCACAGCATAGCCCCATCTTTTACCTCTGCTTTCATGTCTGTTGGCTCTGTCAGGCAGAAACTGCCCTCATGGAAGCAGAATGGCTGCCTAAGCTCCTGCCTTGCATCCTATATCCCTGAGCGCCCCATCCAAACAGAGAAATTCCCTTCCCAATGGCCCATGACCACTGGGTCTCTTTCATTTAAATGGGTTTATATCCATCCCTGGCCCCAGCACTCTGGCGGGGGGCATGGGAGATAACCACCTAGCTGTCCAGCCGAATCCCCAGGCCACTCCTGGATGCAAGGGTAAAGTGCACGACCCAGACTGAGTGGATGGACTTGGGGGAGGGGGGGAGGCACCCACGGAAAATCCCAGCGCTGTTGCCAGGAATACAGATACTGAGCAGGCAAAGCCACAGCTGTCAGTCTTGTCCTTGAGGAAGGGCCCCACCACACGGCACACCCTCCGATCTCTGGGCGAGCGGTCACCCTCCGGTAGCGCTGGACATGTTTGCAGGATGTTGCGTGGCAGCAGCCAGCATTGTCTCCACCTGCTGTACCACAGGGCTGGGGGACAGAGCTGCATTTCTCTCAGACCCTGCCCGGCCTCTGGAGCTCTCCACGGAGCATACCGGCAGCCGATGGGGAGCATTCGTGTGACCTCTAGGAGCCAAAAGCCACTCTGCCTCCTCTGGCGGCCTCCGGGGATGTGTGGGCTATGGCCTCTGTGTTCCCCGGCCAGCCACCCAGCTCAGGGCAGCCGATGAGTCCTGCTTGCTGTAGTTCTCTCACCTCTGGGCAACAGCACCGAAATGTTGAGTCTTTGAATTGCGCAACAATCCTAAACTCGGGGTATGGCCGCTCCTGATTTCACGCCCTGGGGCTTTCTGAAGGATTTGAAAACACCCCATTCCCTGCACCCAGTCCCTCACTTTGAAATACCTAGTGTGGTTTGTTTTCCTAACCGGATTCCAGCTGTAACACTGCACTTCGGTGGAAAATTTTAAGAAGCCCTATCTGTCCAAAGTTCTCCCTTTCTGATGAGAAAAGCGAGGCCCACGGGGGAGCACAGCCTGCCGTGTCCGCCAGTTTGCGGACTCTCTCCAAGCCCGCCTGTACCGCAGCCGCTAGCCCCATGGAGCCAAGTTCCATTTCAATGAGTTAAATTGTATCGTTTGTAAAGCTCAGTTCCTCACTTGCTCTGGCCAGATTCCAAGTGCCTGGAGCCCCTTGCTCCCCCTTGCCCAGCAGGGGAGTGCGCATGCCGCATGCTCGAGTACATGTTCTAGGACGCCTCCACTGTCATGCGAAGTCCCACCGGACAGTGCTGTTCTAGGTGATCATAGTGTCCTCCTCTGCCCCATCCACAGTAATTGTCTTCTCGTTCAAGGGTAGCACTGGAAGGATGGCTTAGTTCAGACCATTTGTGTTGCAAATGGAGAAGCAGAGGCCAGGTCCAAAAAGGGGCTCAAGGTCTCCAGGGGCCCGGGGAGCCCAGATCCAACTACCTGCTCTGGTTTGAGTCACCTAGTGGTTCAGCTCAAAAATGTATACATTCGTGTCAAATAAGCACTCATCTTTAAGGGAGTCGTAAGAGGAAAGAAAAGCAAGCAGGTAGTTATTCTTACAAATAACCCACTAGTATTGATTTTGGGATACAACCAACCAATCTCATTGTAGATAATACGGTGCTCGGTTGGTTTGGGGTGTTTTTTTTGTTTGTTTCTAATTCTGAAGTTAGACCACGCTGTGCCCTGGATGTTGAGTAGAGCGTTAGCAGTGATCTGTGTTGACTAGTTCTCTACGAGGCGACCGATCCCAGCCAGCACTCATCTCGTGCATCACAGGACACATCTGTTTTCTACGAGCTGAGCTCCCAGGGGATAATATTCCTGCTGATAAAAGGGACTGCCCTGGGAGGACTGTCTTCAAATCTCTGTGGGAACGTGTTTTCTTGCAAAGGACCATAATGTATCTTAGAGGCAAGAGTGGTTACTTCGTAGAACACGTTTTCTTCTCTCTGTCTCCCAGGAAAGAAGGCGCAGGCCCGGACCACCTGGGCGTCCAGGGCGCGCCCCACTTGGAGGCGGCGAAGAGATCAAGAGACAGGGTTCTGCGGTGTCCGAGACGAAAGATCCCGAAGCAGCATGCCAGGCAAAAGCAATGTGCGTTTCTTCAACACAAGATTTCCTCCCCCAAAACAGCATCAGACTGTCGGAAGCCGGGCAGCGTTCCAAAGGTTAGAGACAGGGCCAAAACATATCATTTTAGCTTTTTCGGATGGCCATTTCTGTCTCTGAAATGTTAAATACCGTCTCACCACAGTGGCAGAAGTCCGTCCCTCGAACACAGCCCAGCGAGGCAGCTCTTGGTGCTTTGGTTTCCAGACCCAGGAGACTGAAAGACGAGAACACCCATCACGGTATGTGCCCCCCGACGCCGAAAGGTCAGCCCTCGTGCTGTCTGTGAACTCACAGAGAAGGCTTTGCTTCCAGACCCCCACCAGCTCTGGCCCCCAAACTCCCCATCTGGGAAGCAAGGTATTCGCGGGCCACTGGGGTGGTGAGGGGTCTGCTCACATCCACCGGCTCCAACCAGGCCAGCTCTCGGACACTCTGGGGAAGAGTGCTGCCTGGGGGGTTTGGGAGCAGAGGGGCTCATGGGCCCCATTTGCCAGCCCTGGTTTTGACACCCTCTGCAGTCTGTATGACATTTTAGGATTTGGTCTCTGACTTGCACAGTAAATCCTGCCCATCCCTCACAGTCATCAGTAGGACCACACGCCTGCCCCTCCAGAGGGAGCAGAGGCCCGGTGACAGAAGAGCCTTGACCTGGGGAGTTTGGAACCAAGCAGGCTCCTTCTCCAGCCTCTGGAGTGGAGGGGCTCCCTGGCAGGGCTTGGGGCCACCTGTGCCGTGGCTGAGGCTGCCGGTGCCCCACCCGTGGGCCCTCACCCTGTCCAGGAAACACAACCCCCTCTCACCCCAGAGTAGCCTGCAGCCAATGGTGAGCCAGAATCAGGAGGTGGATACCCCAGTGTCCTCAGCTTTTGGGTGGGGTGATCCTGGCATGTTCTAGGATCTCCCAAGTCCCCCAGTGAGCACAGTGCCCTCAAAAGTCACCTCCTCATTACTACATATCTGTTGCCCCATCCATTCCCTGTCTCACTTCCCCACTCCTCTACCTGTCCTTCCTGGGACCACCTCCCAGGTAAACTCCCTGTACCCAATCCTTGTCTCAGGCTCTGCTTCTTGGGAACCTAAGTGCAGGCCTATATCTTGTGATTAAAGGGGTGTTGGGCAGACAATATCTGCTGTCACAGGGCCGGCACTGAGTACTGAATTCTGTCACAAGAGACTCATCCCTGTGGGGTTTAAAGACCAAGGTCTGGTTTTCTTATCCAGCAACCCCATTTCTGGGTACACCCAAAAGAATTGAAAGCAGGGTCTCAAAGAGATATTCACACACCCGTGTTCATAGGAACGTTATTCAGAATAGCCAAAAAGTGGAAGTAACCTAGGTGTCCACTGACAGAAGGATAAGCAGAACATGGTCTCTCCCTACAATGGAATATTATTTAGCCTTCCAGAGGATGGGAATTCTGACACCTGCTACCGCATGGATGGACCTTGAGGACACTGTGCTCGGTGAAATAAGCCCATCACAGAAGGACAAAGACTGTCCGGTTCTACTCACACGAGCCTCCCAGACTTGTTGAACTCCTCCAGACAGTGGAACGGGCTGGGGGCCAGGGGCAGAGGCGGGGAGAGTGGGGGGTTAGTGTTTAATGGGGACAGAGAGGCTCTGGGGATGGATGGCGGGGACGGCTTCACAATGACTGAACTGTACCCTTAAAAGTGGGCCAAGATGGTACATTTTATGTTCTGTGATGTCACCAAAAGTTTTTGAAGGGTGGTCCCCATTTTTTTGTGTGTGTGGCCTCCAGCAGCGCCCCTGGCCCAGCCAGCACCCCTGCAGGCTGCCTTCACAGGCTCTGACGCGGTCATGCCCACCCTGCACCCTTACGCACTGAATCTCCCCTACATGGACTCACCTTCGTTGGACAAGACGCTTTGATAAGAAACGTCACGTCCCCGGTATAAATGGAAAACCCATGGGCGGGGGGCCGTCAAGGGAAGGCATGATAGTGGGAGTAAATGCACGAACACCACACGCTGCCTCCCAGCCCAAACAGGACGGTCCAGCCGCCGAGGCCTCCGAGCTGAAGCTCCTCTGTCTTTGTTACATGTGGGGGTCAGGAGTGTCGAGACAGGGGTGCAGGCAGAGTGGGGTCACTTGAGAGGCGTCCTATCGCCGAGACGGGCCGGCAGTGGGGAGGGACAGGAAATACCTTTCTGTACTGCTCATTCACATGCCCTTAGCATGAGGCCTGGCGTCGCCACTGAGCCACCTTCTGAGCTCCCCAGAGAACCTCCCTCACCGGGAAGACAGCCAGAAGCACCCACGGGTTCTAACTTCCCCGCCAATTCCAGTCCGCTGTTGGTGGCAGCCTAGGGTCCCACAGGAGCGTGCCCAGCGAGAGTCCTTTTCCAGCCCCAGCAGGAAAGCGCTGCAATCAATTAGCGATGTCTGTCAAGGGCACAGGGTGGGGAGGCGACGAACCTGGGCCGTGTCCTTGGCATCACCAAGCCAAGATGTCCTGAATCCTCAACAGGCTCTTGTCGTTGGACCCAGCCTCCCTCTCAGAGCTCCTCCCGGGCTGCTGCTTCCTTCCTACTCAGAACGTCCATGCTGGCCACTTGTTTGAAATTGTGTGCGCACCCTCCTCGGGACAACGGGGGGGTGCTGCCTTCACAGGCTCTGACGCGGTCATGCCCACCCTGCACCCTTACGCACTGAATCTCCCCTGGGGTAAGTGTGTGCCCAGCCCGGGGCCACACGGCTGAGAAACGACAGATCTGTGGCACCCACTGGCTCTGCTGGCCCCAAATCCAGGGCCAGAGCCCCAGAGCGTTGTGGCCCCCACGGCCTCATGGGCCGTGTCACCACCGCCTACAGCGCATGGCGGCAGCGGAGGCAGAGCCGCCTCGTCCTTGGGCACGGCCGCGCCATCCGAGCAGACACAACAAACTTTTAGTGACTCTACACAACTCGAACCCAGAAGTGTATTTTTACCCGTGTGAGTCAGCCATTTATTTGTCAATAGAGGCCAGTAAAGGAAGAGGCCCCAGGACCATTTATAAACAGACTGTAGCCCCTGGAGACATCCCAGGGGAAGCCGAACCGTCTGGAAACGAGCTTGTCGCTGAAAACCATTCCCTGGGAACAGAAAGGCTGGGGAGGGGGTGCATCTGGCAGTGGGCTTGCTGGGGGTGCCAAAGGCGGAGGGGGCTCAGAGGTGGGTGGGCTAATGACGGAGCACACGGGCCTCAGGAACATCTGAGTCCCCGCTCCGCCCCCTCAGCACCGTGGGGACCAAGCCATTGGCTCCACTGAGCCTCAGCTTTGCCCTCTGCAGGGTGGGCGTGGTGGCGGCTGGCTCACAGAGCTCTGGGAGGACTCGGGGAGGGCCAGGGCGGGACAAGTGGTGTGCGGGGGGCGGGGGCGCGGGGCAGTCTCCGTCAGGTTAAGTGTCTGACTCTTAATTTTGGTTCAGGTCATGAGACGGACCTCCACCTCGGGCTCCGTGCTCAGCCCGGAGCCTGCTTCAGGTTCTCTCTCCTTCTCCCTGTGCCCCTCCCCACGCACCCACCCCTCCACCCCCCACTCGCACTGATGCGCGCTCTCTCTCTCTCTCTCTAAAAAGAAGGAAAAAGAGAAAAATGGAGCGGTGTGCAGATGTCATCTGCGACAGTGGCTCGGATGCTGGCAGTGGCCAGGGCGAAGGTGTGGTGGGACGGGGGTCTGTGCAGGACTCTTTCCCAACCCTGAGCTGTGTCAGCTGAACACGTCTGTGCCAGGAACCCACGGAGTGAGCGGGCAGTGTGTGCGCAGGCAGCCCCTCTGAAGGAGGGAGAAATGCAGGTCAGGAGCCCTGCCTCACCGGGACAGCGTCTGGCAGATTCAGCGAAGCGAACGGGTGGCCCCCGTGACCGCACTGTGGTCCTTTCCTGAGCACATCCCCAACAGACACGAGCGCATAGGCTTATGTGCTTCAAAGACGTGTGCGAGAATGCCCATAGCAGCCCTACTCAGGCTAGACCTGCGAACAACCCCAGTGCCTGTTACAATGCCACAGATCAATGGACTGTGGGACACCTGTGCAGGGGGAGACCACGGTGCGCTCGTGCAGGGGGAGAGACAGCAGTACACTCCTGCAGGGAGAGAGACCCCGGTACACTCCTGCAGCAGCGGAGAGACCACGGTGCACTCATGTGGGGAGGGAGACTGTGGTGTGTTCGTGCAGGGGGAGAGATCACGATGTGCCCGTGCAAGGGGGGGGGACTGCAATACACTTGTGCCGGGGGGGACACTGCGGTTCACTCCTGCAGTGGGGAGAGAATGCAGTAAGCTCAAGCAGGGGGAGAGATCCTGGTACGCTCAAGCAGGGGGGGGAGACCGCAGGACACTTGAACAGGGTGGGGAGACTGTGGTACACTCATGCAGAGGTGAGGGGTGGAGACGCTACCCCCTCCCCTATGGGAACACCATGCTGCAGGGGAAAGGAACAAGCCAGAGCGCACGGCCGGCGGCAGGAGGCACGTGACTGCCTGCGGAAGGGCAGCTGCACACAGACCAGTCCTCGGCGTGTGAATGACAGTCAGGAGTGAATAAAGCAAACGGCGGCAGAAGTCACGACAGCGCGGACCTGCAGGGCGCGGGTCCTGGCTGGGGAAGGGCTCCCGGGAACGTCGGGGGTGAGGGAAAGCATCGAGAGCAGCCTGAGCGGCGATGGGAAGATGCGCACATGTGTACAAGCCGCCTCACATACACTTCGAAGGGTGAGGTCGAAGCATTGCCCTTTCAAGCCTGCAACGTGTGTGAGGCCACCCTACGATCCAGCGGGGCACATGAGACGGGAACCAGCTGTAAGGCTATAGACACTAGGCTGCTCGGGTCGCCACAAGAACAAGCGCTCCAAGATGCATGTGCTTTGAAATATTGTTGAACCAAAGGAAACAGCTCATGCTTGCCCGGCCTGGGCAGCGGGCTGCAAGTCTGCGTCCTCTTGCAGTCCTTGGTCTCATGCTCCGGAGACACAAAGGGACGCACCCACACTGGCACAGCCAAGGGACGGACAGCAGACCCAGAAAGCAGCCAAGAGTGAGCTCTTGTCCAACACCGCAAAGGGGCATCAGGCTTCAGTGGAAGGACCCGAACTGGGAGGTTAAAGGACATGGTCCGACTCCTGGCTCCATCTGAGAGCCCTGACCCCTGGGGAAAGCCACTTAGCCTCGGGGCCTCAGTTTACTTACGAGGTGGTGGTGGCTATGGAGAGTCACCTGCTTGGGCGCAGGAACTCAGCTCGCCGACGTCTGTGCCGAGGCCAGGAGGCCCCACTCAGGCGGGCCCTCAGCAAACAATGCCTGGTCAAAGTAATTACTCAGCCCTTCTCAGCCACACCCAAGGGGTGCTCCGAGAAAGAGATATAAATGCATAAACACTTAGCAAGTTGAGCAGAGCAGTGAGGCTGGTCCAAAATCTTCAAAGAAATACACATTATGGGAAAATGGGGGAGATTAATCACGGCTGCGATAATACATGAAATTTAGGAATTTACTGTCACTTCATGATCACGGTCTTGTGGATTTTTTAAGAACCCTTCCTTATATTTTGGAGACATAGGCCAAAATATTTAAGAATGAAATTATGTGAAGTCCAAGATTCATTTCAAAATCGAGACTGGCACCAAGCAGGTAATTGGTAAAGGCCAGGGAGGTAGGGGAGTGCATTCTCTACTCTCCTACCTTAGTTGAAAACAATTCAGACCCTGTCAGGTCTACTCCAATTAAAAAAATATCTCGGACTTTATGAAGAAGTTAGCAGTCACTCCTAAGTTATACTCCCCTAAATGTGGGGAGACCGCTCCTCAAAGTGTCTCCCGAGCACTCCCCCTTCTCCGGGTAGAGCCAGAGTGGAAGGCTCGATGGGTTCCATCACTCCTGCCATTCCGGCCCGTGGCCAACAAGCGGGCTCCCGGACAGACGCCAAGGCTACAGGACATGGGTCCTGCCTCGAGAAGAAGGGGACCTGCCGAGTCTTCAGAGGGGAGAGGTTTTTTTGTCCTTCACAGCCCACTGAGAATTCACAGTCTCCAACTGTGAACCAAACAGGAACCTTTTTTTCAGTTGCTGAGCTCATTTATGCTTGGCAAAAAGCAACATCTCATTTCAAAGCCGGGAAGGGGAGACTTTGACAAGATTTAAAGCCCAGCTCCAAAAGCTCCTTGGACATAAATAGCTTTTTTGAAACAAGGTTTTGATGAGTTAAGAGCAAATGAATCAGAAACACATGGATTAAATTCCCCTTAAAATCCACATGGGTTTAGAAATGGAGGGGAAGGAGTGTGGCAAATATCTTTTCGGTTTTATGGAACCCCAAGCGTCTTTAAAACTGGGTGAGATGGTCACCAAATCCTACGTGTCTCTGAATCCATTCAGTTCCAAGAGCAGGTCCAAGGAAAGGACCCTGAATCCAGGGGGGAACGCCAGGCCGGGCTGCGAGCTAGCTTCGCTCCCTCCGTCCTGCATCCAGCAAGCCCGGCTCCCTTCCTCGTGCCAGGAGGTTAACGCAGCCAGAGAGTGATTCTGGTCTTCGTAGTAACTGCTTTCAAGGAAATTCAAGCGAATTGCAAAAGGCAGCATTTCCACTTTGTTCTAGTCCCCAGCCCTAGTCAGAGATGCTCTCTGAACTGCCCCCTGCAGCCGTCTATGGCGATGAACACGGTGACCGTCGTTCAATGACAGTAACTTGGTCACTGCTCTGGTGCCTGGGATGGGGCTCTTGCCTTAAGCTCTGAACAGAAACAAAGTGCTGTCCTTTGAGAGTCCGTCTGGAGACCAGCAGGAGCGTCTGTGCTCAGGCACATGCGACGGGGGCCCTCTGAGCTCCGACGGCAGAGACCCGGAGTGCATGCCAACGCCGCAGCCCTCGGCCCTCACCGGGGCCCATGCCTTGTCACACCGGAAACCGAGTCCGGAGCGCACGGGGCCCTGCGAGGGTCACCTGCTGAGCCTCACAGCAGTGGAGCCGGGGATGGGGTCCGAATCTCGATTCCCAAGCCCACGGCGGCTGCCTGTCTAGATCAGGCGGGACACACTTGGAGGACATTCTAGAACAAAACCCCTACAAATCCTCAGGGACGGTGTCCCTGGAGCGTGGCGGCCAGCAAGAAATGCGTTGTGGCCAACAGACGGCCGGAAGGAGCACCGACTCTTGTCCTCACCGGCCAGTGTGCTCTGAGGGCGGCCCCTGTTCCCTCTGCACTCACTAGCAGTCCGCTAGGAGAGATGAGGGCAGGCTCTGGGGCCCGACCGCCAGCCTTGCCTCCCCGCTGTCCCACGGGGAGCCCTGCGCTGCTGGGCAAGCGACCGACCCTGTCTGCAGAATGAGGGCGGAAGGGCCCATCCCCGCGCGGAAGGGGATGCCCACGTCTCCCCAGGGCAGCCCTCGACGTGGCTCAGAGTCGGAGCCCAGGCCGTGCGGGTGACGATTATCACACGATAAATGACCTCATCCCATGCAATCCTCACCACCACCTTGACGTTATTACTGCATTCGAGGGGTGAGAGATCTGAGTCCCCAAGAGGCTGTGTCACTCGCTAACGAGGGGTGAAGCCAGATTTCCAATCCAGATAGGGCTGGCCCCGAGCCACCTCCCCCGGGCGCACAGCTCAGCAAGCCGAGGGCATCCTGCTTTTCCGCCTGGACTCAGCCTCCCGGCCGTGTCCACATGGTAGACAACCTGCATGACCATCACCAGGAATCTGGAACCTTCCATCTGGGCACGGGCAGAGAGAGGACATGAGCCTCCCACGCCAGCCCTGCAGCTGAGCCCTTGCCGCTCCCAGCTGAGCAACCTCGTGGGAATCAATTCACCGAGCTTCCATCTGCCCATCTGTGAAATGGGCACAGCGCTATTACTTACATCACAGGCCTGGGAAAATAAGTGACAGAAAACCCGTGAGGCTCTCACTGGGCGGGGCTCCCAGCACAGGCTAATTGCTTGATGACTGTGAATGCTCAAGCCCGCGTTGCCGCGGCCGGCGTCCCAGCCTCCGCCTCCAGAGGTACCATCCGTCTCCACAACATGGAGTCGGTCAGACACGGTTTCCTTCCCACAGTTCATCTCCTGGGTACTGGGCACCGTGCCACCAGGGTCCTGTCCAGGGTTGAGGTGCAGGAATGCAGAGCACCAGGGCTCCCCCCGTCTGACACCTTGGGGTTCGCCTTCCTGTTTGCTGGCGGTTTTGTCCGTGAATGTGCCAATGGCTACATCCGGTCCTGCTTTAGGAACTGACATGGAACGAATCACTGCCGTCCTAAAATGTCACAAAAGTGGGGTATAGATGGGTCACGTCTGGGGCCCATATGATGGACACGGACGGAGCTTTCCTCGGGTTTTTCATCTGTGAAACGGAGCCCAGCACATCCGCTTCTGAAGGGCAGCACGGGGAACACAGTACGTGCTCAGCGAGTGGTACCCCACCCTCGCGGACTCTCCTCCAATCCCCAGCCCGGTTTCACACTAAACCTGAGGAAACTCTAGTTCCAGACCATAAGCAACGGGCAAATGGATGAGTCCGTCCCCGAGCTTGCGGAAGATGAAAAGATTTGCTCTGCCACGTCAGGATCACAAACCTATTACACGTTTAAAACCCAAAGGAGGACCAGGCCCTTTGAAGCCAACGTCAATACAACAGTTTAACAGCTTATTTTAACTATCCAATGGGGTCCGGGTTGCTTAAATGGATTCACGTTGCCAGCAATCTCTTTTCGCGACATGGTATTTGTTAGAAATCAGGATTTTACTTCACTAAACGTCCTGTGGTCGCCTCCGCTTTGTTTCCTAACAGGGCTGTCTTTATGTGAGTTTTCTTTGGCTTCCCAATAGAAGAGTAACAGATTCCTTTTGAAGTTTTTTATTGATGAATGAGCCGCTATAAAGAACCCTCCGTGGCAGCCGCCCGATCTCTGAAGTTTACTCTGGAATAATAGTAGCAGTGGGAACGAAGGGCAATTTACGGCAGCGTGTCATGAAATAGTTTAATGGGCTTCATACTGTTTAACTTAATCTTTACAGATGTAAAAACAGAAATACAATTATTTTAACAACTATTATTACATATTGCTCTGCTAATGAAAACAAAGGCTCTGGAAGCTCTCTGAGGACTGGAGGACGGCTGTGGGACTCTGAGGGGGCAAAGTGCTGGGCGCCGGCAGGGTCCCCCCCACCCCGATCTGGGGCACCGGTGGAGGGTCTTGTCCCCCCACAGCCTCTTTCTGCCGCACACACACACGCACACATATGCACATGAGCGCATCATAGTCGGTGGTCAGACCAAGAGCAGCTTCTCTGAGCTGATCTCAAGCTCTGCTCTGCGGCATGAGTTATGGGGCCCATGGAGAATTTCTGTTGCTGGGAAAGACAACCGCCTGTTCTTCATGGAGTTCCAAGGATCTCTCCTGCTTCTCACAGTCCCCAGCTGCTGCCCCGCCTTCTTGTTCCTAATCCACCCCCATCCCCACAGTCCCAGCTTCCCCGGGAGCATCCTTCTCACCAGAGGGGACGGGACACAACTCCCTTGAAAACCTATAAATCAGAGGTCGCGTCTGCAGTTTGGGTGGGCTCCCTGCCCCTCTGGAAGCTGCGGAGATGAAACACGGAACCCTGGGTCTCGTCCACGGTGCTCAGAAGACCGCACTCCCCTCTGATTCTTCGGGGAGGTCCTCGCCCGCAAGGGTGCTTCCAGAGTGAGAAGAGTGGTTCCAGCGACCATTTTTCTCATGAGCTGCCGGCTGCTCCCCTCCCCGCCAACTGGGAGCGGGGAGCCCCCTGTGACCCTGCTCTTTATAATTTTGTGCCTCAGGGAGTTCACACCTCCTCCTTGCTCCTTGGTGGGGCTCTCAACAGTTAAACTGGGGATTTGCCTGAATTCGGAACCTTTGGGGAAATGATGGGATTGGGCCAAAAGAAGTCAGCATGTTTATTTTATTTTATTTTATTTTATTTTATTTTTTAAGATTTTATTTATTTATTTGACAGACAGAGATCACAAGCAGGCAGAGAGGCAGGCAGAGAGAGAGGAGGAAGCAGGCTCCCCACCGAGCAGAGAGCCCGATGCGGGGCTCGATCCCAGGACCCTGAGATCATGACCTGAGCCGAAGGCAGAGGCTAAACCACTGAGCCCCCCAGGCGCCCCAGCATGTTTATTTTAAAGGTTCACGGGGAGAATGTGGCGTATAGCCATGGTGAGCGGCCAACTTGCCCACCGGTCCGGGCAGCTGTGGGCCACCTCTGCCCGTACCCCCGACCCTCGAGAGTGAACAGAATGTGTGCCCCCTGAGGGTAGCTCACTCCCAAGAGGAAAAGTCAGGCTGGGCCCCCAGTGCCCAGTTAATTCCGTCCACGGTCAGCTGTCAGCTGAGCCCCACGCCGGTTCCCGGGCTGAGGGCATAAGAGGGTCAGAGTAAGCCCAGATAGAAGAAGACATCAGGGGGCCCAGGACTTCCCGAAAGCGTGTGTCCCTCTGACAAATACCGGCCATTCCACGCCAAGCACTTGCTCATCATAAGCTGAAGGACATTCGCTCAAGCGGGAGAGTCAGGCATCAAGGAAAATGCGACCCCGAGACGTGTTTTGGATATGCCGAGTGTGCAGCAGGCGGGAGGCTAGCGCTTGCAGGAAAAGGGAGCACACCAAAAAGGGTACACCCTGCCGACACAGCGTGCAGGGAGACCCGCGCAGCTCTCGTGACCCGACTGCGGTGGGAACGAGGACCCCACGGGACTGCGGACTTCCAGGGAGGGGTGAGGAGGGGCGAGCAAAGAGAATCGGGAGTCACCCCTGCCCACCGGCGACCACGGGACACGCACCGCCCCGGAGCGCTGGCGGCGTGACCGTGTCTCCGCGGAGATGCCCCAGGCTCCCGACACACGCTCGGTTTCCGAGACTTGGAACCACATAAAAAGTGCAAAGCACCTCAGTGTGTTCGAGTGGTCAGTGGCCGGCTGACACGGTCGGGTTTCGGACGAGTGGGGTCAATAAAACACACGGCTGACATTAACCACACCTGTTTGCTTTTTAGTTTTGTTTTTTTGTTTTTAGGGGCTGCTAAGCATTGTGAAATTGCTCTCTCTCGGCTCACCAGTCTGGGAGGTCAAGAGACCCACGAACTGGAAGATCCAAGAGAGAGAAGATGGGAGAAGCGTGACTTTCGCCATCAGCTGGTTCTCGGTCATGGGGTTCTCACAAAGACGCACTGTGCGGGGATCGGCGAGCCCTGGGGCTGTCGACGCGTTGAGTCAGACAACCCTGCTGCTCGGGGCTGCCCTCCGCGTGTCCCTTTGCTTCCCCAGCTCTCCCCAGCTGCACATAAAACCCTTGAGGACAGGACCTGGGCCTGGTCCACCTTTATGCCCCAAAGGAGTGTCTGAGGCCCCGTGTTTTGGGGCACTTGCTGTTGGTTAACTGAAGACCAGTGATGCTGATCACAGGGGTGCTTGGGACAAGCCCCATTGCCGACAGCGAGAAAAATAAAACGTCGCACCGCTCTCTGCACAGCCCTAGACGCGGGGCTTCCCCGACCCTGAGCCTGAACTCTGCTGCGCGTTGCCACATCGGCCCGGTGTGAAGGAGGGCGGGCACGTCAGGAAGGCTGGTCCCCATTTCAGACTAGGGTTCTCCCTGACGAGGCGCTCCTGGTCCACTTCCCCTTCCACCAGCCTCAATTTCTCTCATCCGCCAAGTGGGAAGGCTCAGGGCAAGCTCACGGGGCTGTTGAAATGATCCAGTGAGATGCCGGGTGGTGAGGACGACGTGCCAACACCCTCTCCCGGGAGGACACGCGGGAGCGATGGGGCCTCGAGGAATGCCAGCAGCTGCTCCGTTTCATGCAGCCCCAAACCTACTTTCCTGTTTCTTCGTGCCAAGTGGTTTTTCTGAATAATCCAGGCACTTGACCTCAGACCTCCCCTTACGATACCGAACCCACTGGTTCTTGAGCTCAGGGGTGCACTGGGACCATCTGGAGAGGTTTCCGACATACCGTCAGGGGTTGTGACCCTGCCGCCCATATTTTGTAAAGCCCCCTGGTGATTCCAGGGGTCAGTCCCGGTAGAGACCCGCCAAGCCCAGCAGACAACAGAGATCCTGTTGCTCACCGGCAGGCACTTCCGTAACAGCTGGGAGGATAGGAAGGCACACGAGAGGGGAGCGTGGGGTCTGGCGTGGCTCGAACACAGAAGCCAGTGTGGCGTCTCCTTGACCAGGAGGAAGGGGACGGCAAGATCGCCAAGCAGACCCGTCAGCCAGCCATCTTTCTGGTGGCACCCAATCCTTGGTGCCAGCCATGAAAATCAGATTGCAAAATGACTTCAGAATTCTGGTGCAAAACCAGCTCACCTCCCCGTCTCACCTCCCCGGACGTTTCTTTGTTTTCTTCCTGTGAATCTGTAACTATTTCAAAATGAAAAGTTTTAGTAAGGAAGGAAGGACATCTGAATTGTGCTCATCTCCCTCTTGCTGGGCGGTCAGCCATAAGGGATGGGGCCTTCCAGAGGTCTCTGTCCCCAGCACTGCGCGTGTCCCTGCACTGAGAACACAGGGCAGCACCTCGGTGCCTGAGTGATGGCGACTGATGGCAGTGATGAAGTAAAAGGCAATTTATACACGTGTGTGTGGGTGTGCCTATGCCTGTGCCCTTCCAGAGGGACCCACCAGAACACCCTCAAAATGTCGCCTTCTCGAACCTCCTGGAGGCGGGATTTTACAGGTGATCAGGGGTTGCGGGTTTGCCCCGTTTCCCGTCCTTTCCACGCTTCTGTCATGAACACGTGAGCTGCCACAGTGCCTTTAGTGCAGGGTACCACGACCCGAACTGTAAAAGGACAGTCAAGGTCATGGAGAGATGCGATCACATGGAAACGGAGACACAGGTGAGAAAAAAGGCTGGGCTGGTCCTTTGAGCCCCTCTGATCCTCCAGACAGCCGTGGCCCCTCACCATGTGGCTCTCGATTCCGGCTGCTGGCCTGGTCAGGCAGCCTCCAGGGACACACCGTCCGGTCCCACCACATTGATGGGGGCCCCTGGGAACTGGACCCTGGCCCTGGAAGGGGCCAGAGCTGCTGGCCCTCCTGCAACACAGAGAACGGGCATCACCATCCTCAGGATCCTGCTCCTCTGGCCTGGAAGTCCAGCAAACACCCAGAACGAGACAAGACGAGCTGTGAAAGGTGCTGGAAGTAGATTTGTTTCCCTTTAATTCTCACTTCCCTAGGTCACCGGGCGGCCCTTCCTCAGACGCCGGGGTGCCCTTAACCTGACAGCGTCTCCCACACACGCCCAGTGGAGGGAAGGAGAAGTCACTGCCAGGGGACTCGGGCACCAGCCGGAGCCCCACCGCGAATTATTCACCACGACCCCCCCCCCCCAATCAGGCTCCCAAGATGGAGCCCACAGAGCCGACTCAAAGTCCAAAAATGTGGGAAAGTTTATTTATTTCTCCAAAACATTCCTGATTTGTAATGTGCTTTCTAAAAATGTTCTAGCTGACCAAGCCCTTGCTATATTTAGCCACAGCATTTAAAGAAACGTCCCCTGCACTTTATAAGGCGGGCTGTGAAACACAAGGGTTTAAGGAACCCTGCTCCTTGGGCTGGTCCCGTTCTCCCCGGCAGCGGCCCTGGTGCCGGGGGCAGAAATGAAGGCTCGCGTTCATTCCCAGGGCCCCTGGGTCCGCAGTGGCTGCACAGCGACCCTGGGAAGCCCCTCTGAGCCCCCGCGTGAGGGAACGCCAAAGGGACCTTGCTCTCTTCAGCCTGCGGAATCGGCTCCCCTGTGGCTTCTGAGGATCCCCCCGCCATGAATCGCTGCGTATTTTGCTTTTGGTTTCATGTTCAAACGGTTGGACCATCTCAAGAGACATAGCCGGGCAGTGAAGAGAGGAACTTGCCTCCCAGCTTCCCGGAGAAGGCAGCCCCCGAAGCCTTCCGCTACCTCCAAAGTCACACAATGGGAGCAGGGCTGATGGGTTGTGATCGCGTTGCAAAACTAGGAAGGCACAAACGGGCCCACAAACCGAAGTGTTTAGATGAGCGGCCCTGTCTGTACACAGACCTCCCCTTTCCTGAGCGCATTCTGCCTGCAGGAGGCATTGTGGGGATTGCCGTTGTGGGGGGGGGGGGGTGGCAGGCAGGCATTGTTTCATGAACTTGCACCCGTCATCTTACTTTGCCCCTCCGGACGGAGCCGTGAGGCCGCTGAGGCTGTCCGCATTTGGAGAGATGAGCGAGTTAAGGCACAGAAGTGTTAGGTCACCTTGCTGATGTCACACAGCACAAAAAGGCAAGGCTGGGTAATTAGCTCCTGCCTGGTGGGCGCGGAGGACACCCTCTCCACCAGGTTAACCCACCTCTCCCCACCCCCACCCACACTCCACCTACGGAAAGGTAACAAGTCAATGAGACAGTAAGGAGAGGAATTCTTCCCACTGGTAGGTGTGTCTAGAAACACCTGGAAAGCCACGCAGTAGTCACAGTCGGTGACCACCACCTGGGAAAGCAGCGATGCCGGCACGCCGAGAGGCATGGCGTTTCTGCATTTTAGATCGCGCACCGTGAGGACGGGAGTCGTGCTTTCCACTTCGTGTTGTCCAAGGGGATGCGGTCCCCTGGACCCCAGAGTGTCCCTCCGCCCCTCCCAGAGCGCTTGACCTGGATTCTGTCCTGGGGACCAGACACCTCGCACGTGTCCCACTTCCTCGGCACTCGGGCTGGAGGCTGCCCTCTCCAGCGTGAGGTCCACATGGGCTGCGGACGAGATCGCTCCAGCCACGTGCAGGACACATGTAGTAAAAGCGGACTTTGTATCACATTCTCAGTGAACTGAAAGATTTCCGCATGGCGTCACTCACAGACCCTGGCAACTCGGGCTCGGAACTCTGTGAAGGCAGAGACTGTGTGCCCAGGGACGGGGCCCCCGCGAGCTAAGTCCAGACCCAGGCCCTGCCTCCTTATGAGGGTCTCCGATAGGCTCTAGAGTCACCTCTCCTGGAAGCCTGGCGGGTAGGAGAGTCTGATCTCCTGGAAGGCCAGCCGTGGCTGCCGGTATTGTCCAAGACGTCCTCGTCCTGGCTCTTGGAGCAACAGTGTGGTCGGGACAGGTACCACCGACCGGCCTGAAGGAAGGACACTCCCTCCCCTCTGCTGTGCTGGACACAGTCTGTCTGCCCCGCCAATGCCCTGAGCATTGTCAGTCCCTCCTGGCCTTGCAGGTTGACCCCCTTGCTGCATTGCCGGGGCTCCCTTGTAGGTGGGCTTCCAGCGGGCTCAGCCAATCAGAAGCATCCACGTGAGGCTGGAAGGCAGAAGAGGGGAGGGGCTGGGGCATTCCTCTTCAGCTCCCTCCCGTGCCAACACTGGGGCTGCAGCCATGAAGCTGCCCTTCCCTGGCCTGCCCCCACCCCTGCCCACCGTAAGCAGTCCCTCCACTCTGGTCTTCTCCATCGGCTCATATAACGGGGTTTCTGTTTCCTGCTGGAACCCTGATTCTCATGCCTAATGGAAAAAGGTTAAGACCAAACCTTTGCCCCACCCCCCTCTGTTCTCCCCCTTCACTGCCCGGGTAAATAAAGGCAACAGAGTTGACCACATAGCGCCCCCACCCCAGGACCTAGGACATGTGCCCTAGTTACCCCCTTTCCTTAGGGCCACCTTCCAGGGCCAGAACTGAATCTTGCACTCGTTCTCATCTGCCCACCATGCCAGAGACCCTGGGCTTGAATACACATCAGGCCTGTGCCCCTCCCACGGTCTGCTCAGTGAGACTGCCATTTGGATGCCACTGGAAGAGGCAAGCCCCTCAGCTTGGCCCAGTCTCCACCACGTCCTAGTGCTCCCCACGAGGATGCTGCACACGTGCATGGCGTCTGCCCGGCCCTAGAGAACCCCAAGTCTGGGGTTCCTGAGTGAGGAACCTGGATGAGACCACTGTGGTAGAGAACTTGCCGTTTAGGTGTTCGGACGAGTTTTTTAAAACTGCTGGAAATGTGGATCCAAAGAGTTTTACCTTTCCAACGAACTCATGCTCTTTATTTTTTTAAACAATGAACTTTGCTTATTATCACACCCATTTTTTACTCTATGGAGTAACCTCTGCTTCCTGCAAGCAAGATGTCTCCAGACATCTGGGAAGTGCACAGAGCTGAGGCTCCCTCTCCGGCGCCTCCGCTCCTGGAAATATCAGCTGCACCTGCGACACTAACAGTAGCTTGCAGCGGCAACAGTAACCTCATGGCTGGCCAGTGCTTTAACCCGCGCGTGGATACACCCCGGCCCCTCCTCCTGAGACAGTAGGGACCACACGTGGCCTCCCTCACAGAGAGATGCCATTAGATCCGAAATGGCGAATCACATCCTGCTCCGGTTCTGGAAAACTTTCGGAGGCATTTGAGACCCAGCAGGGCCATTAGCCGCTACGAGAGCCCAAGAACGCCCAGCACCAAAGCAAAAGGCCTTTGCAGAGTTCTCTTATCCTTGTGCAAGTCATAGAGGCAAAGGCCTCAACGCTGATGTGCCTTCCAAGACTCTTTAATGAAATCTTTGTTAATTTCATTAGAAAAGCGCAAAACCCAAAGCTTCCCTGGCTGGAACTGCGTCGAGAAAGAAAATCTTTCCGAAAGCAGCAATGCTTGGATTAATCTGAAAGGATTCGGCGTTTGATCTGTGCCCTCTGTCCCACTCCTGGGCAAACAAACATGAGCTTCTGCGGGTCCCTGTGTACAGAGCCCACGCACATGCACACAGCACGTGTACAAGCATGCACACCCATGCCCAGCCCTCTGTGTCCACCACGGTACGTGGCACTCACGCTCCATCCCCATGATGATCGGCGCGTGGCCATGTGTGTGTGCACTGAGCTCGGACCGCAGACCTTTCTCAGAAAGACAGAATCTGTTCCCTTTGTTCAGAAGGGAGCACAGGGGGTACCTTTAGATCGCCTGAGAGCAGAATGGTCAGGTTGCTTCTGGTTCGCCCTAAATACGGAGGGGACTTTGCTCTAAGTAAGAGAAGAAACCATTTTCTGTCTTACTGGCCTGCAGCCTGGGGCCTGTGGTTAAATCCGGAGTACTGGCTCAGCGTGTGGACTGCTAAGACCAACAGGTCCTCCCTCTCTTCCGTAGGAAGGAATCTGCATGGGATTGTACCGATTCCATACATCCTGTCACTCTCCCGTATCCCGTTCCCCTCAGCCTTCCCAAACCAGATGAACGTGGGGATTAGGGACCAGAATGCCTCCTTATGTGTGTATGAACACTGTTACACAGCAGACACATGCTCCTGCCTCTTTTTTTTCCGAGCCATAAAAATGATGTTTATGTTATACCTCTTGGAATTGTAACTCTAACATGCCATCTTTTTTTAAAATGGCAGTATTGGATTATTGGCTTCTCCAGAAAACAGCCGCCATAAATTAACAAAATGCGTGAGATAGCAAATCAAACACACAAAAAAAGAAAAATTAAAAACGTAACCAACACCGTGGCATTTCCACAATGTTCCGGCAGCACCCACCAACCCCGGGCTTCTCTGCTCCTGCTCTACCCAGTCACTGTGTGAGAACCCTAGCCTCAGAAGCCAGAGCTCCTGAGACGCTGACGGGGCTCCCACATGTAATCCCCGGCTCCTCTCTCCTATTACACTGTTTGCTTATTCCCCCCATAGTCCACTGAACCAGTCACCGAGAGGTTAATGAAAAAACAACTTTATTCACAGAGGCTGAGACTTTGGGATAACAAAATGTCCAGGACAGCCCTTCTGCCACATTGTAGGTTAATCACAGTGAGCCTGGGTCTCAACAGTGGGATCTCATCAAAGTTCTCAAAATCGAGGACACTGTGCAGCTCACCAAAACGTCCCCACCAGCCTGGGCAGAATATGCTCAGGGAAACATATGGGTCAGTGGCAACTGCCTTTAAGAAGAAATTCTCAGAAAGTCAACTCTGTGCTTCCTAATCATTACATCATTACACGTGTCTGAAATGTCCTTTGGAGGATAATAAGCGATATAGGCTCTTTTGCTGGGAAGTTTGTGTTCATCTTTATACAAGTCCTGGAAATTACTTCCAAAGTTATTTTGAAGATCTGTTGCAGCCTACCTCCAGCACTCATGACTTACTGGGCCTTTCCCACATCAGATAAAACTAAAGTAACCTGGAGGTTCAGGAAATTCCGTTTCCCCCACAAGGCAACCCAAGTAGGGAGCTAACCAAGAGGTCAGATGCACTTCCCAAAAGTTCCAAGCTGAACTGGGTTGTAAAAATCTCCCTTTCCTTATCCAGATCTTTGTTGCAGGACCCCCCCACTTCCGTGCCCCCAACCTTCTTGCTCCCCACCCCCCAGATTTCCAGGCACCTCCCTAAGGTGTTTATTAGCTGTTGGCTCTGGGCCCACCCCTGGGAAGGGGCTCAGAGGGAAGAGCTGGGTGCTGGCTGGGATGCCATCAGCCGGGAATGTCTAAAAGAATCCTCCCACCGAGCCTCCTATTTGGGGTCCAAAGACACCCTCCAGCAGATATCAGAAGTTTCCCTTTCTCTGCCCAGCATGACCCATCTTGGCCAGTATCTGCCTTTCGTGTTTGTTTCATCCAACTTTTTGGATTAAAGGTGGTCCTTTCCTACACGATTCTGGAAATTGTAGGAAAAGTCAAAACTAGGTCTTAGAAAAAAAACACTGAGAAGGAAAATCTTCTATGTCCAAGACACCTTCCCTCCCCTCACACACTTCCGGTGTCCTCTATTATCTTTTGATCCCTTAACAAAAACAACAAGATAGGACGCCTGCTAATGTCGGCAACACGTCCAGGAGATCATGGGTGCTGACTAGAATCCTGTCATAATGCAACAAAATTTCTTTATAGCGTGTACTTTCTTACTAGCGGCTGCTAATACAGACATTTTCACAGGGAAGTTGTACTATAGTCAAACATCTAGCCAAAGAATATAGCATATTCCTTTTACTGTCTAGAACGAAAAAAGAGAGAAATTCTCTATTTAAAATAAAACTGTGGTTTCTTAGGTTGCACCTGGACATTGACTGTAAATCCTCACCAGGCCCTAGATCTCCCAAAGAGCCTGAAACAGGGGGCACTGCCAGTGTCCCCACAATAAGACTTCAAGGACAGGCCCAGCTGTGAACACCCACCACCCCCTGGATTCAAAGCCAAGGCCTGAACCACAGCGACAACGGAGTTGGCCACAGTCAGACTGTGGCTCTGTTTGAAAGCACCCCACTGTCCCTTCCGTCCTGCTCCCTGGTGGTCTGGGCCCTTGGTGCTCTGGACATGAAGGACCTGTGCTGGGTAGCAGAAGACCACAACCTCAGACTGACCTAAGGTCAAGGAATTCTCCTGCTCTGGCAGTAGGGGGTCTGAGAAGCCCAAGTTCTAGCCAGGCGCAGTCCTTTACATCTCCGAAGGTGCTCGGGTCCTGGGAAAGTCCGCCTCACCTGGGAGGAGGCAGGCCACGGTGCCCACCTGTGTGCAAAAGTTGATAACACTTCCCAGGATCCACACGTTGCAGAAGAAAAGATCTTTTTTTTTTTTTTTTTTTAATTATAAGTGGCTCCTTTCCCCAGCGATGGGACCCCGGGTGGCTCACAAGCCCAGCCCAGGGTCGGGGAAGGACCCGTGCCGCCGCCGGCCTTACTGGAAGGGAAGCGCGGTGTCCAGAAGCTGCAGAGGGAAATAGGACAGGAAAGGGATCCCGAGCTGGTAAAAGCCGCCCTGGACGTGGGGGTCGAGCATCAGGGAAGCGTTGAAAGGCAGACGGAGGCTTGAGGAGGGGGCCACAAGTGAGGCACCCAAACAGCTGCCGGGCCCCGGCTTGGCGCCCCCCAAGAGCTCGCCCCCTCCAGCCGGCTTCTGACCCCGCCGTCCCGCCAGGATGCTGTCTATGCTGAAGCTCTTGGACTTGTCGGAGCTCTTTGGAGAGCCGTGGGAAGCAGGGCGTGGGGGGGACGCCGGGCCATCCGCCATGCGAGGTGGCTGGCCTAAGGCCAAGGCCGCTGCGCCCTGGACAGCGTCGCCCCCTTCCTCCTCCGGGGACGCGGGCCCAGGCCGGTGGAGGGGTGCGGGCGGAGAGGAGCAGTCGCGCAGGGGCGAGGGGCGCGCGGGCGCTCCCTCCTGGCGGGGGCTCGCGGGGCCGCGGCGCCCTGACCCGCTTCCCGCCCCGGGGTGCGCCTCGGAGCCGCGCTCCTGCATCTCGGCGCGGGCCCGCTTGGCCTCCGGGGCCCCCGGGCCTGGCTTGGGCTTCCTCTTCCGGCGCCGGTAGTTGCCGTTCTCGAACATGTCCAGGCAGCGAGGGTCCAGCGTCCAGTAGCTGCCCTTGCCTGGCCGCCCCTTCTCGCGGGGCACCTTGACGAAGCAGTCGTTGAGCGAGAGGTTGTGGCGGATGCTGTTCTGCCAGCCCTGCCGGTTGTCGTGGTAGAAGGGGAAGCGGTCCATGATGAACTGGTAGATGCCGTTCAGCGTGACCCTCCGCTCCGGCGCGTCCTGGATCGCCATGGCTATGAGCGCGATGTAGCTGTAGGGCGGCTTCTGGGGCGGCTCCGCCCGGCCGGAGGCGGCCAGAGCGGCCGCGGGGGCGAAGGCCAGAGGCAGCCCGGGGCTCTCGGGGCCGTACAGATAGAGCATGGGTGAGGCGGCCAGAGCGGGCAGCCGGGGACCGAAGAGGTGGCTCATGGCGAGCCCGAGCCGGCGCTGCGCTCCCCGCGACGCAGGCGACCCAGCGGCTTAGGGACTGCGCCCCGCGCGGCGCGGGCCCTCCCGGGGAGCCCGCCGTGCGTCTGCCTCCGGATCCGCCGCTCTCCCCGACCGCTCCGTGCTCTGTCCCTTCATGGCTTTAAAAATGTTAAATAATTGTTGTAAGTTTGCTATTATATGTTGACTTAGCGCTGGAAAATAAATTGTCTATGATAAACAGTCGTTGTGTGCTCGGCCCACCCACATTAATTAAAATTTCATTGCTGAAAAACTCCAAGCTTTTCCCTCCACGTGTCTTTTTGATACCAGCCAATCGGTTTCGGGGCTCTTCCTTCATTTGTTTATAGAATTAGTCTGTTGATAAGTCCGCCCACCCAAGTTGAATCAAGCTGTGTTTATTTGGAAAAATTTCCGGGCACCCAATATATAAACGCACTGATCTGATGTTTGAAATATCACGTCCACCCCTCAACGCTGTAAGCACACACAGTCAGTGAGGCAGGATGTGGACCGCGCGGCTGGGAGCAGGGTCTGCCGGGCCAGGAAGGAGAGGTGGGGATGGGGGGGCACAGGGGTGAGTTTTACCGCTGGCCTGGGGGAGCCCAGTTATCCCGAGCCTCCCACAAAAGGTCTTTTCTTCTCTCAGGCTTCATAGATGCAGGAATGCCATGGTCTCATAAAATGCCTCCTTGGGGGTCTTTGGAAACTTAGATATTGAGGGGGTGTGTGTGGCGTGTCTATCTAAGAGGTCTGGGAGTCTGGGAGTCTCAGAAGAAGAGGAAGCAGGTTTGGAGAAAACATGGGGATGCCCTGCAGGAGCTGGAGGCACAGCGGGGTGGGGGGGGTTGGTATCCTGAGGGGGCCAGCCTCTACCTCCAGGGCTCCCCAGGGACCCAGAAGAGACCTCCAGGAGCCCAGCTTCCCCGGAAGCCAAGGCCCAGGGTGCAGGGGAGGGAGACTGAGAGAGGTGGGAGTACCTGGTCCACGGCTTGGTTGAGGGTAGTTCCGAAATAGACCCGTTTGGAGAGGTCAGGGGGGAGAAGCTAGAGTCTTTCTGATGGGACTGAGGTTGCAAGCAAGGAACACCATAAAAGGGGAATTTGGCAGCTGTCGCGGGAGAGCTGGTATTTGTGAATGCGGGTTTCTTGCTTTATATTCTGTGCTTTCCTGTTTATAACAAGGAGGGGTTATAACAACTTTACAAGTGCACGCAGCTGGCCCCTGCTTACATTAAGCATTTGGGAAGCCTGCTTGCTCTCCACCCGCCCCCCCACCCACTCACCCTGGGGTGTAAGCACCCCACCCCTGTCTCATTTTACATTCAGCCAGGTTAGATTTTGAATCAAAAACCCTGAATGATGCCGATTCAGAAGGCCCCGTCTTCTGTTCCACCGGAGCACTGGGGTGGGGGGCACCAGTGCCGCTGGTTCCTGTTTATGATCTCTGCTGAAGATTTTTGAAAAGAAAAAGAAAACCACTTGGAATAACTGAATTAGCGTTTCATTGAGTAGACCCTGTGGGGATGCCAGAGAAGAGAGAGGGAGAAGTGAGGGTGGCAGGTGGGCATAGGAATGGCCCACGGGTGGCCCTACTCTGCGGGGAAGGGAGCGAGAGGCACTACGGGGCAAGGGGCGGGCATGTCGGCCGCCGCCTGTGTCACAGAGAGGCGACTTCTGCTTGCGGAAGTCCAGGTCTCCCCTGGACAAGGGAAAGCCGGGAGAATCCCACTCCACAATGGGGACTCCATAAAGTAACTCGGATGTTTGCGGGTTCCAGATAGCAGGGAAGTGGGTAAGTTTGACACACGCAAAAGGAAGTCAAAATCAGAGTCGAAAAACCGGTTTGGGAGCAGGCGAAGCTTGAGGGAGCGCCAGGCTAGGCGCTGGGACACCTCCGGGCTCCCTCCGGGCGCCGCGCTTCTCACTTAGGCCAACTTGGCTCCGGCCTAGGTGTGGAGGGCGGCCCTCTAGCCAGGAGGGGGCGGGGCGCTGTCCTCTCTGGATCCCACCGGAGCACCCTTTCAGCCCTGGGGGGGGGGGGGGGGGGAGACAGCTCAGGGCCCGAGCGTCTGCAACCCGCGGCTCCATCGTCCCTGAGTCCCCCAGCCTCTCCAGACCAGCACGGCCCCCCACCCCCTCAGGCTCAAGTTTGGGTCCAGCCTCAGCTCTCGCTCCAACAGACCCAGAGGAGGAGACAAATGGGCGTCACTACGCACCAACCCCTCCGCACCCGGAGCCCTCCCGGGCGCTGGCCCCGCACCCGACGTCCACACGCACATCCCTGCCTCTCCCGAAAGGCGCGCTGCCCGAAGCGCTGCTTCTAAACTCCGAGGCAAACCCGAGCTTGAATCCGCGCAATCCTAAACACCGCCCAGTTTGGGCGTGGGCGGGACGCAGGCGGGGACCGCGGGGCTGGTGGGCGGGGCGCTGATAGTCCGAGAGAAAGAAGGAAAAAAACCCACTTCGGGTGGCGATCTGGAGAGGCGCATCCAGCTCCACGCGTTTGCAGATTTGCGGCGTCTCCGGGAGGTTCCTCCCAGCAGGAGACGTGCGTGGCGCCTTAACCCGGCTCCCCCGCGGGGTCGAGCCTGGGGTCCCAGGCCAGGAGTTAGTAACTTGAGCCTAGAAGGAGCCCGCGGTGGGAAGGAGCCCCGCGCCGGGGCATGTTTCCGGGGAGCGCAAGGCACAAGCCTCTGGCGACCGAGTGCGGATGCGCCCTCGTGCGGAAGCTCTGTGTGTTGAGGCCCTGTTTGAGGCCAGCTGGGGGGGCAGAAGAGCCTGGGAGACGGCCAGGCTGCCTGGGTATCCCAGAGAGCCAGATGGGGACACTGAAAGCTCTCCCTAGGCTCGGAGTCTTCAGGTCCCCCCAAACGCATTCATCTCTGAAGTCAGTGCCACTGCATCTCCCAGCCTGCAGCAAAGCCCTGAGATTTCCAGCCTGCCCCCATGCTCCCGGAAGGACCTTGGGAGTTCTCACTCTGGGGTCTGTGTGGGATGAGGACAGGGGGTACAGTTCCCAGACCCTAGGGAGAAAGCCTGCTCCTTGGGCACATGGGGCAGAGGCCAGGCACCAGGCAGGACCAAAGGGGCCTCAGAAAAAAAGGCTAAGGGGAGGGGAGAGACAGGAGTCTTCCTACCCCCCTCGCCCCAAGGCATATCCCCAAGGCATCTCCCCTTCCTCTGCTCCTCAAGTCAACTGAAAAGCAGATACTCAAGTGAAGGGTGATCTGTGTCATCTCCCAAATATTGGCTCAGTTGTCTCAGAGCAAAGACAGCCTACAAGGTGTATATACACACGAATGAACGATCGCCCATGCTTGCAGTAGGTGTGAGGAGAGGGTGGGAAGATACAGGACCTCCTCAGCCAGGTCACCTTACTGGCACCCTAAAGTGACCCGGAGATGGTGACGACAGGACTGTAGGAATGGCTAAGATGTCTTGATCGCTACTATGTGCTGGCGCCCTCCTAAGACGTCTCTTGGGTTAAGTCACTCCTCCTCTCGGCTCTAAGAAGCAGGAGCCTTCATCGTTCCCAGTCCGCAGACCAGGACAGCAAGGCCAGGAAGTTAACACGAGGAAATTGCAAAGACAAGAGAGCGATCCCATTATAATAGGATGACTGCGTGTGCGTGCCAAGGGCCCTCACAGCATCGACGAGAGACGGGGGTGATGGATTCGCCCATTTTACAGATGAGATTCGGAATGGGCAGAGCAAACACCCCGGACAGTAGAGGCCATAAGGAGCCAAACAGGGTGTTGGAACCCACAGGGTTTCCCGCGAAGGTGGATTCTCTGAGGTCTGACGTCCTCAGGTGCCGGCGGAGGCTCCGAGAAGTGTGTCTGGAGCACGGTCCGGAGCACGGTCTCCTGCTGCTCCTCCTGGGGGAAGTGAGCCACGGATGTGACACTCAGTGGGTCTGCTGGAGCCCAGAGAGCAGGGCGGGATTGTCCAAATTGCTGATTTCCTTAGAGCTCGTCTTGTTCCCAGCAGTGATTTAAAGGGTCTAAAACAGGGGCGGTTCGGACATAGCAGGAAGCAGCCTGACACACACTCACAGGGGAACAAAGAATCAGGGCTCTCCTGGTGTCAGGGTGAATCCCGACAGCTCACGGGGAGTCCTCCCTGCGGCCTGGGCACTACCCAAGGACCGTCCTGACGCGTGTTGGGTTCACACATCCTCAGCAATAACCCTATTTGATGATCCTATCCCTTCTCAGTTGAGAAATGGGCCCAGAGAGCTTGAGGGAGCACGGCCGAGGTCCTGCAAACCCCCGGTCGGCCTGTGAGGAGGCCCTCGGCTGGCGCGAGAGAACTTGGTGCAGAAGGGGCGGCCTGTAAAAACAACATGTGGGCAGAGAGGGAGCCCCGCGGGGGCCATTGGGAAAGGTAAGACCCAGGGCCCAGGGCCACCGAGCCAGGGGTCAGACGGGCCTCTCTGGCCTCCGTGACCTCCAGCCTGGGTGGGCACACGGACTGCACGCAAAGCTGTCCCCCAGGCTAGGGCAGCCCTCCCTGTGCTCCCCAACCCCATCTCCTTAAAGGGACCTGTGTGGCCAGGGAGCTAGTCCATCAGCCAGCCCACCCCCAGCCCTTCACGCCAGCTTTGCACATGCACACACACACACACACACACACACACACACAGCCTACCGCTGGCAGAGCCACCAGAGCCACACACTCGAGAACCGCACTCTACACGGGCCGCATTCTCCCGTGTTTGCTGTGAAGCAGGAAAGTCGCCATAGCCCGGAGCAGGCTGGCACATGTCAAGGCCGTGGCGTCCAGTTGGGCCGAGTGGCCGTCCTCACGGCAGACTCCCTGAAACAGCCCACCACCTCCTTCCCTTCATGCCTGTGTCAGAAAGCAAACATTTCAAATGCCTTGGCAAGCCGAGGCCGTGCAAAAGGAGGCAGGCAGGGAATGCTTCTCAGGGTTTGGGAAAGCATTTCGAGTATGTGGTGCCAAAAGGCCCTCTCTGCCGGCACCGGCCCTGTGGGTCCTGCTCACCTAGAGTCCAGCCCCCCCAGCCACCCCTGGCCTGGCTGCACTGAAGGCCTAAGACCTCGGGTCTCTCTCTGTGTCCGCCACACCCTGAGGGTCAGCAGTGTCCCCTCGGGGACGAGGCAGGCACCCATGCCCTGAGGCACCAGGCCCAGGTTCCAGACCCCAGCACATTCTCGAGAAACTTGGTTCTGCCCATTAATTGATGGGTCTCCACTCAGTTGGCTGTCTCCGCCCACTCGGGTGTATGGTTATCAATGAATTCCAATCGAACCGAGCTTGGCCAACACCCTGTGCATGTTTTGGATTCAGGGTGGGGTTGAGGAGTGGCGGACGAGGTAAGCGGGCACCAAGGCTCCTTCTCACTGAGGATCTGGGAACTCTGCCCTCTCCACTTTGAATGCAGCTCACGAGCCTCTCCCAGGCCCAATAGCAACCCCAGGCAGTCTTGGGGTAAGAGGAGATGGACCCCAAAACATATATGAGCCAAGCACCAAAGTTCCCGGGACCCCACATTTGCTCCTCCCTCCCACTGTGGGTCTTCATTTCTTGCCAGCAAGGTAAGGGAGTGGCGATAAGCGTGCTGTGCCCAAAAGGGAAGGACTGGGCCACCCCACACACCCTTACACGCACCTGGTCATTTTAGAGATGAGAAAACTGAGACCAGGGAGGGAAGTGGTTCGTTCACACAGAATCACCTGGGCTTCCATTTCCCAGCCTGGTGCGCCAGCAGTTAGAGGACACAGGTCTCCACTGATTTGGTGTGGGTGGGGACAGGCTACTGGCCCCTGGGCGGGGGCGGGGTGGAGGGAAGACCACCTGGCTGCAGACGCAAGTCCAAGTCGCAAGTCCGGTCTGTGGAGAGAGGCTGGGCCACACACGACAGTCCCTCTCCAGGAAAGCTGTGAGCTTGGGGCATGTCTTGGATTCTTACAAGAAGCAGCCTCTGTGGGGCTGGGAATGTGTGGGATTCTCAGAGGCTGTGGAGGCTTTCCCAGCGGCCCACGTCTGTCCAAACAGGGCCCTGGTTAGCTAGAGTCCCGGCCAAGGCCCACAGGGCCAGCACGGTTAACTCTATGGGCAGCGGTCTCTGCCCAGTGTTGGGGTTGCTTGCATTTTATCTGCAGTATCTTTGAGACCTGCCTACCTAGCTCCATGTTATTGCGGCAGGAAGGAACGTGGTCACCCAACCTTCGTGGAAATTGCGCCTGTCCCATCGGCAGAGCAGCTCGGCCAGGAGTCCTGGCAGCCTGACACCAGCATTCCTGCCCTTCCACTTCCGACCTCTTTTCCCCTTTTCCTGATAGGCCCTGGGCCTCCCGAGGACTGAGCAGCCCAAGAGAGGGGAGGCCAGTGGATAAGCGGAGCAAGGACAGCCTGTGCCCCCGCGAGGTCTTTGCGCGTCGGGCAGCAGACACACGGGAGCCCCGGGGACCTGCAAGGCAGCAGTGGATCTCCTCGGTTCTGCATTCTCAGTTTCACGCGGCTGGGTGCCCTCACCCCTGTGGGGGTGCAACCGACGCCCGGATGCTGCTCAGTTCCTAGGCCCGAGGTTGGAATGACTGCGGGGATGCCAAGCCCAGTGGGCTCTGAGCGCAGTGCCCAACGCACAGGGCCGGCCTTCTGAAGGATCAAGTTTACCGGCACCTACTCTGGCCCCTAGGGCCTCAGATGCAGGAAGCTTTCAGGGCTGGGGCGTCCCAGCATACCCAGGCCTTACGCACCCCTCCCCTGGGCTGCGTCCAGAGGCCTGGATAAAGCCCCAAACGCCATCCCTCCAGCTGCCCACGCTCCTAGGGAAATGGAAGGACCCCCAGCCATGGCTTCTATGGGTCGCGGGGACCCTTCTGGAACTACTCACTTGGGTGATCGGCAGGCACACAGGGATTTCTTTCTGAGGCCTCCCCAAAGATAAAAGATCTCAGTGTGGCTTCGGGGACAGCCTGGTTCTCACCCAATTCTTTCCCATTTCTCTCTCCTTTATTTCTCGTGTGACTCTCAGACCTCGTCTGAATTCCAAATCTTGAGATGAGGGCAAGCTTACAGGGCAGACGCTTAGGAAAAATCTGGGGAAGGAGAAAGCCAGTGGCAAACATCATCTCAAGAACAGGAGCAAAATGGGGCCAGAGTACCGAGCTGGGCAAGGAGGGCTGGCCTTTTCTGCGGCGAGGAGAGGGGATGCTGTCTCCCTCTCTTTCCAAGCTGGCTGGTCCAGCTCACTCAACCAAAGCAAGGGGGCCTGGGGGCCTGCTGGAGGTCAAGCAGCAAGCACTGGGGCTCTCGGATCCTGAGCACTAGGGAAAGGAATAAAATGCTGCTTGTATGTCTTATCTGCCGCCACCTCTGGGGCCACAGATCGAAAAAAATCTCTGTTGCACATATGGGGAAATTTATTTTGCTCACACATCCCCCAGTTCTATTTCAGCGAGACTCAGAGACACCGTGCCATGATTAAAACAACCACACAAACCCAGGTTTTGTTCAGCGCCACTGCATCGAAGAAAATCAGTTTTTGGAAAACTCATCATGGCATGAAATGTTAAATTCACAGGGAACTGCAGCCTTTTCAAAGTACAGCCCACCTCCTCGGGTGGGAAAACCGATCCCAGTTTGGAGCTCTGGCCTCAAAATTCACACGGAGAGACCAGCAGGGGAGTTGTGCGTTTGGGCCATCGAAACAAATAAAACCATTTCCCTGCCCCAGCCGTATCTCACAACAGTTTCGTTGTTACTAAAAACTTTAAAAGACAAGATACCAAAATTGGAAAGGCAAATGATCTCCCTATTCCTTAAAGTCCTGAGAGTTGATAAATTTAGAACTCCAAAAGCATCGTCAAGTATTCTTGAAGGCTTTACAATTTTTCACTGCAATAGGGTAAGGATTGACAAAAATCAAATCAAGAAGTGAAGAGGTCCGAAAGCCAGCTCTGATCTAGCCACTGGCGGGAATGGTCGTCCCGTGCTCCAGAATCAGCCCCCTCTGGACCTTCTCCTGCCCACGTCAAATCCTTTTCTGGAAAACCATTCCAGTGGGGAAGGAAGTCCGCATTTTAGGAAATGGAGGGAAAGCAGGACTCCCCCTGGTTCGTGCAGTTAGCTGCAGCAGTTAGCTAATGGAACACGCTTATCTTTGCCCTCCCTGGCCTCCTCTGTTGGGGATGGCTGGGGCAACAGCACAGTTTGTTTTGACAATTGGCATGTTTTGCTGCATTTAGCAAAAGCATTTACAGCAAACGAGGCGACTGCGCCCAGTCCTTGAGACGGCCACATCCAGCCAGGGCTGTTTCTTGACTCTGTCTAGGCCAGGGTGGGATCTACATTAATCGAAAGTCTTTTCGGTCACTAAGGAGATAATAGGGGAGTGCTCCCCATTCCTTGGTGACCCTCCCCACATCCGTCTATCAGTCTGCCCACCTGCATAACAAAAATAATGAAAACAGGTGGATTTGCAAAAACGCACCTTGTTGGGGTTTTGTTTGTTTGTTTTTTAAATGCGAGAGCACAAACACACTGTCCGGACTTTGGGCAGAGAAACAACACGGGTTTATTTTAAGGTAAGTACAACAATTAAGACCACATAAGACAAACACAGGTGAAGTTAAATTTTTAAAGCTTTTTTTTTTCTTTTTAGGAACGCTCAGGGAGGAATCTACTACACAAAGCCATCACACTTTGTAAATAAAAAGTATCAGATACTTGACTTCTTTATCCGCCAACAACAACAACAAAATAAATTATTTCCTTGTTTTGCAAAAGACCTACCACCGGGAATAGAATGATATCTCATAAGTGTACAGGGATAAAAACCCCACATAGGTTTCTTGAATTTTCATTTTGGCAGTTAGAAATGGTTGGGCAAGGTGAAAAAATCATCCAGTGAACTCAACTTTAAATATTATATTAATGGCTCTGAACAACAACAAAATAGCCTGATTACAAATCCACACATTTGTACAGCACGGTTAGAGAAATTTAAAATTACACACAGCACAAACGGAGTCTATAGAGGCCCCCATAGAGCTATGGGGGCCTCTACAGAGAGTCATTACTGGGTCGCTATGGGATTTGGTCCGTAACTTAATTTTTGAAACCCCAGCTGGAGCAGTGAGCACAACCATCCTGGTGGGGGGGGGGGTAAAATCAATATTCATTTCGCTGGACTGCGTCCCTTTACCGGGGCTTCTTAGGATCTCGCAAACGGGGCCGCGAATTAAAGTTACCTGCAGCTTCGCAGAGGGCTGAGGCTGGCGCGCGCTCCCTGGGCTCCCGGGTCTGAGAAAAGGTGGTGGGTTTGGTTCTCTGTGGCCCGAACTGTTGTCCTGAGAGGTCCGGGTGCGGGAGGCGAAGCCGGAGCGGGCCAGGCGGGTCAGTACTTGGTGCAGTCATAGGAGTAGGGGGCGGCGTGGCGGTAGAGAGACGGCGTGGATCTGTAGGGCAGCTGGCAGCTCGCGTTGGTGCTCACCTGCGGTTCCCCGAGGGTCGAGTTCTCCATCCCCAGCCGGTGGGAATTGAACATCTCCCGCACGTTGGGGAAAGTCTGCTGCTGGGCCGCGAACGTGTGGCCCGGGAGGTGGTTCAGGTCCCCGCTGTGGTTGAGATACCAGGAGGCCGCCTGGGCCGCCGCGGCCCCGGGCTGCGGCGCCGGCTGGGGCTGGGGAGCCGGCGGGGGCGGCGGCGCCTGGGGGTGATGGTGGCCGTGATGCTGGTGGTGGTGGCCGGCGGCGGCGAGCGCGCCCTCCTGGCCGGCGGCGAGGTTGAGGGCGCTCAGGGGCGACGTGGGGCCGCTCGGGTGGTCCGAGAGGGCCTCGTCCAGCGCGGGCGGGAGGCACATGTGCGCGGGCCGCTCGGCGCCGGTGTACAGGCTCATGGCGCGCATGCTGCACTGGTAGCCGCCGGCGCCCCCGGCCTCCAGGCCCTGCGCGCACGGCTGGCCGTAGGCGGCGGGCGGCGCGGTGGCGTAGGACAGCGCCAGCGGCGGCACCACCAGGCCCGCGCGCCCGGACGCGGGGCTCAGCTCGCCGCCGGGCGGCGACGTTCGCAGCGTCATGATGTTCTCCACGCTGAAGCCGGGCAGCCCGTTGGGCGCGCCGGCGTGGTGCTCGGGCAGCGAGCCGTCGGGGGAGCCGGCGGGCGTGGAGGCCGCGCTGCGCGGGCTGCCCTGCAGCGCGCTCTCGGGGCTCAGCGTCTCCACCTTGGTGATGACCGGCAGCGCCGGCGACGCCGCCTCGCTCTTGATGACCACCTTCTTCTCGACCTCCTTGGGGGCGTCCGCTAGAGGGGGCCCGGCCGGGGCGCCCTTGGCCGCCGCCGGGGGCGGCTCCTTGAGATGGGCCCGCTCCTCCTTCTCCTTGGGCACGTCCTTTTTCTTGAAGCGCCGCCGCCGCCGCAGGAAGCTGCCGTTCTCGAACATGTTGTAGGAGTCCGGGTCCAGCGTCCAGTAGCTGCCCTTGCCGGGCTTCTTGTCGTCGCGGGGCACCTTGACGAAGCATTCGTTGAGCGAGAGGTTGTGGCGGATGCTGTTCTGCCAGCCCTGCTTGTTCTCCCGGTAGAAGGGGAAGCGGTCCATGATGAACTGGTAGATGCCGTTCAGCGTGATCTTCTTCTCGGGCGCGTTCTGGATCGCCATGGTTATGAGCGCGATGTAGCTGTAGGGCGGCTTTACGAGGTCCTTGGGCGCCGCGGGCTGGTGGTGGTGGTAGGGCGCGTAGGAGCGGCCCATGCCCGCGCCGTACTGCTCCGGGTGGCCGGAGTAGACGCCCATGGGGCTGGCCATGCCGCCGTAGCTGCCCGCCGCCCGGTAGTAATTTTGCTCGCTCAAGTAGGGCACCACTCCCAGGGCGTTGGGGTCGGACACCGAGTAGCGCGCCTGCATGCTGCGTCCGAGACGGCTCGCCGCCGCCTGCGCGCACGCACCGCGAGGAAGGCCCTGCGAGAGCGAGAGCGCGAGAGCGCGAGGGCGCGAGCGGGCGAGAGGCAGGGAGCCGGCGGGGGGAGCCCCGGGCGCCGGGAAGCCTTGGGGGCGAGGAGGGGGAGGCGCCGGCCCTGGGCGCCCGCCGGCGCGCGGAGAGGCGACGCTCGTCGTCAGCGGACCGGGCGGATCGGCATCCTGGAGGGCGCGCCCGGCGAGCGCAGCGCTGGCCCCGGCTCGCTCGCCTGCTGGCTCTCGGGGCCGGGGGTGGCCGCCGGAGCGGGCGGCCGGGGCGCAGCGGAGCGAGGCCCGGCAGGGGGACGGCGGCTCTCCTAGCCCCCCAGCGAGGAGGCAGCCCCGAGGGTCAGCAAGCCGGGGTCCAGAGTGGCCGCCCTGCCGAGCCCGGAAAAAGAGGCGAAGTCCCTTTTAGGGATTGGGAAAAGTTTCAAAAGTCTTCTTGCTGAAGGCAAGTTTTTACTTCCCTCCGGCCACGCCCCCTCCGGGGACTGCTGACCAATAGCGCGCCAGCTGCGGGGAGCCGGCGCCAATCGCGGCGAGGAGCGCCGGAATCCGTCGGCTCTAAGACCCCGCGGCTCAGAACCAGACTCCCCTGCGCTGCAGGCTTCACTCGAAAAGATTTTTTAAAAGAGTGATATCTTCTTAAAATTTATTCTATTATCACATTTTGGTTCATGGGCCCACAGGCTCGGAGGAAAAAGAAAACCCGAAGCCCCATGCTCCTTTGCAGATAAAGTTAGTTTGAGATATGAAATCGAATTGATTAACGTAGTCTAATATCTCCCCAAAGACCTTGTAAGGGGCAAAGACCCTGGGACTATTTTTCTTATTAATGAGTGATGAGGCGAATAATTAGATTCCCTAATTATCGGGGCCCAGGTGTCATGGATTCTGAGCAGGCGTGCTGGGTTGGTATGGAAGGGGCCTCCTGGATGTTGTCATCATTTAAGCAAAAAAAAAATTTTTTTTTTTTTAATTTTCAACAGAGAGTTTCCAGGTTCAGGGCCGTCAAGAATAACCCAAAAGCTTTTAGAGGCAAATTATGGAAACTGAATGCATGTCCCTCACCTCCAACGCGGGGAGGGGAGCAGGCAGGCCGTGGCCTCCACAGGGGAAAGGCAGAGTGAGGGAAGGAGCAGTGTCTTGAGAATTTAATGCTCCAGTGCGCCGTGGATTCGGTAAATCGCCCGCGTCACCGTGAGCAGTTTTGTAGGGTTTGGGGAAAGAGAGTGGAATAGCTCCGCTAATTTCCCGCACTTCCCCACCGCGCAGGCGATCGCAGCCCACCTTCTCCAGCTTTGCAGGGCCTCTCCCTTTTCCCAGAGATAAATTCCCTTGGACAAGCTGACTCCCGCGCTCCCCAAAGACGGGAACAATGCAGCCAGCCACCCGCCCAGGCAGAGCCGGGGTTCCTCTGCCCGCGAGGAGGAACCCAAGCCCGCTTTCCGCAGGGGCTGCGCCCGGAGACGCGCGCCGGTGGCGCGGCACAGGGCGGCCTGCAGGCGAGGAGGCTGCCCCCGGTCCCGTCCGCTGGATCTCCAGCCCCCGGGGGCAGTCCCCACCTCCCGCTCCCGGCAAAGCCCCTTAGGGACTCTCCAAGCTGACTTTTGTCGTCGTCCTTTGATAAGGCGATCTGGGCACCAGGGATTCGTGGGAGGACGGGGTAAGTGACCGCACACGATTAAGACACCTCCAGAGTGTCTTAATCCCATGCGGTAGGGATATTGACCTGGAACGACTCGAGGTCTTCGCCCTTCAGAGCCCTCCCCTCTCCTCCGGGTACCCCGGGAAGTTAGTTAATTTGTGGACTGAGTATTTATTCCTCCAACACCTCCAACAATCGGCTCCCCATTCCCCGCTTCCCCTTGAGGGGGAAGGACACTCATCAGAAGGGCTGAAGACGGGTCAGAATTCTTCTGCAAGTTGCCCCTCGGCTGGGTAGGAAAGACCAGTGATGAAACTCTTGTACTTACCCACCCCACCCCACCACCGGCCCTCTTCCTCCGTAGCTCACTTGATTCCCAGGAAAAGGGTGTGAGACAATCCGCCCGCGCTCAGCTTCGGGAGGTGAGGACAGGGCGTTGGAGACATCTCATTCATTTTCAGGAAAGGAACAAAAGAAGAAAACATGCCTGTGCGTTACGTGAGTGGTACTGTGTCCCGGTAAATTCACAATCAGAGCGCAAATGCAAACCAGGCTCCCAGGACCTTCAGTATTCTACTTCTGAAACACGATTTTTTATGGGTGCTGTGAGTCTTTCTTTAACTTGATTTTTTTTTTTTTTTGCCACGAAATAAAATCAAGCTTCCCAGTCCTCAGCTCCCAGGTGAAGGGTCTGAGAGTTCCTCCGCGCCACTACGACTTTATTATTTTTTAGTATGTTCAGATCCATCTTTTTTTTTTTTAAATGCCTTCCTCCTGGAGTGTGGCAGGCACCTCGAGTTCTTACTGTTTCACTGGAAATGCAAACTCTTGATCGAGAAATATTCCTCGGTCTGTAGGCTTCCTGCAGAAATATTATTCACTCTGCTTTTATGAGGTGCTTTAAAAAATAATGTATCACAGCACAGGGTAAAACCCAGAAACACTGAGGACCATGGAAAACAAATTCCAAAAGGACAGCTTCCGCCTGAGTTTGCATTTACAGGGGTGTCCGGGTTTAACACAACCTCATCTGCAAAGCACTAGGTGGAGTCGCCAAAATTACTGCCCCCTCGCAAAAAAAAAAAAAAAAAAAAAAAAAAAATTGGGGTTGGGAGGAAAGAAATCCTATCATCTAGACAGAAAAGGGGAGAGAGTCATTTCCCTCCGCCCCGGCCCTCGGTTTGGTCTGGGCTCCCCAGGACCCCGGGAGAGACGTTTGCGCGGATCCGTACAGCAGCGCCTTCCGCACACCTGCGCTTGGCGGACACCTGCGCTGCGCTGCTTTCCTGGAACCTGCGGCGGGTCTCGGGCCGGGGGCTTCCGGTTCACGGACCGTTGCGTCCCCTCCCGAGCCTGCGGTCACGGAGCCGAGAGCGGAATCGGGCCCCGGAGGGTGCTGCGTGCCGCTGGAATCGGGAGCGGGGATGAAGGCGGGAGAAATTCAAGCCCCCCCCGCGGTCACCCCCTCCCCCTGCCCCCCACCCAGCACGCGCGCCGGGAGGCCTCCCGCCCCCCGCGCCGCCGGCTCCCGCACCTGGACGCGGCTCGCGCGGGCCTGTGGTTCTGGCGCCATCTGGAGGCCAACCGGGGAACTGCCCCAGAAGGCCGCAAAAAAGGCCCCGGGCCGCGCCGGGGGCACGGGCGCGCTGCGGCCTTGCAGGGCGCGGGGAGGCCCCGGAAAAGCTCTGAGCCGGCACTGCGGGCAGCGCATCGGTGAGGGAAAAGCAAAACGCTTTCCAGGGCGACGCGGTGTGTCCAGAACAGGGTCGGCTGGAAACCAGAAATGTCTTTGGAACGTCTCTGCAGCACGAAAGCCTCTCTGGGGAGATTCGCGGAGGTTCTGAGCAAATAAAATCTGTGCCTCTTAGGTGGCTCCAGGTCGAGGCACCCCCACCCCACCCCCGCGCGGGGCGTTTCTTGTCCCTCTGTGTCTCCCCGTGCCCGCCGTCCTTCTGCCCGAGGCGCGGCTGGGGTTTCCAGGGATTCGTCAGAAAAGCGTTTGCACTGGGGGGGTGTGGGCGGCTTGAACGACGGGGAGCGTTTCAAACACGCCTGCAGCCCCTTCTGCTTTTGAGGCACATCAGAGAATGCAAAGAGGCCACAAGCCAAAGGAGAGTGTGTGTCTTCTCTCACTGCTTTCAAGGCATCTGTCCCAGAGGCCATTCGACATCTCCTCTGGGCTCGGGCTGGGGAGATGCCTTGGGTTTCAGGGAAAGGAACCAGGGATAAGAGCAGTCCCAGGCTTCCAGAATCTGCAGGGGATGTGACGAACCTTTGGGATGAGCAGAATCAGTTCTGCTGTGTAAAAATCCATCGCAGCCCGGCTCCTGGCAATGATCTTGTTCCAGGACGACAAGCATGTCCCTGATGAAAACTACCTGAGCCCCCACCCCCACCCGCCAAGCATGGCCTTCCCAGGAGATAAAGCCCATTCGGTGCTGTTCACAGATGGCAGTGCCACGAACGACAAAATAACAGGGGACAGGACTGTCCTGGCTCGAAAGGAACATGATAACTAAATGCAGTGCTTGATCCGGAGTGGGGGAAATTCAAAAGGACAGTTTCGAGAGTACCTGGGAACATTTGAATGCACATTAGATAATAATCTTGTATCGGGGTTAAAATTCCCAAGTGCAGTCACTCCATGTGGTCAAGCAAGAACACGTCTGTCCTTGTTTCTGGAAGGTACACGTCACCGTGTTGAGGGTTGGTATCATCCTCCCTGCAACTTCTAGAAAGATTCCACTGCAGGGGGGGTGGGGGAGAAGGAGTGACACGCCTGAACCGTCAAATGGGAACAGCCGCTGAGCCCGAGAGGTGTGGGCACTCGCTGTGTGCAGTTCTTGCGACTTTCCTGTAAAACTGAAATTCTTTAAAAAGACTTTATTTTTTTATTTTAAATATTTTATTTATTTGTCTGAAAGAGAGAGAGAGCACAAGCAGGGGTAGTGGCAGGCAGAGGGAGGAGCAGGCTCCCTGCCGAGCAAGGACTCCATCCCAGGACCCCAGGATCATGACCAGAGCTGAAGGCAGATGCTTAGCCCACGGAGGCCCCCAGGCGTCCCTTGAAATTTTCCAAACTTCAAAAAAGATGAGAGAAGAACACCTCCATTACTCTGAAAATTAAAAAAGGGATATGACACAAAGCAAGGACTTGCAAGACCTAACATGGGGGCCAACCTGGCCCTGGCGTCCCTTCTCCTTGTGTTCTGGACGTTTCTGAAAAATAATCAACAGTCACGCACTTTATCATATTAACTTGTGGTTGTTTCAGTTAAAAAAAAAAAAAGCTGATTCTCTAACGAGCTTTTCTGTCTTATAAGTCAAGCATTGCCATAATAAGTACCAAGACACAAGAAATCCAGTCGACTGGTGTAGATGTTTTCCAAACAGAATGTTGAAGGTATATACACGTTTTTTCTTAAAGAGAGTCAATGAGTTGCCCTCTGGCCCGCTCAGGGGACTGGTCAGTGGAGGGGGGTGTGAGCTTCGGTGAGAAACACCCCAAGTGTCCTCGGCCTCCTGCTGAGCAGTCCCAGCTGGGCAGGGCTTCTGCTCCTCTGAGTCACTTCAGAGCCCGCGTGTTGGAAGGCCACCTCTCCTGCCATGTTGGCGGGGACCAGAGAGGCAGACCCTGTCCTGGGAATTAAGTGGTCCCGCCTTCCAGTGCTGCCTATCACCATCCTTCAACACTCAATGGCCAGAGGACAGGATGCCCTGTCTGCTCTGGGCCCAGGCACGTGGGCTAGCTGACATTTGCGACTCAGCCACTGGCTCACCCATGTCCTGCCCTACTAGGCAGGTAGGGACTGCCTCATTTCTGTCTGCAGTCCCAGTGCCTTCCGTGCTACCTTGGCACATAATAGGTGCACAAAAATGTTTGTGGAATGAATGTATGACCTTCCCAAGATTTTTCTCCCCGATGTGTAAGAGAAAGTGGAATGTGCGCACACTGTGTGCTGTGCTGGAGAATCTGCCGTGACACCTCTCTTTTTTTTTTTTAAGATTTAATTTTTTAATGTTTATTTATTTATTTATTTATTTAACAGAGAGAGAGACACAGCCAGAGAGGGAATACAAGCAGGGGGAGTGGGAGAGGGAGAAGCAGGCTCCCCGTGGAGCAGGGAGCCCGATGTGGGGGTCGATTCCAGGACCCTAGGACCACGACCTGAGCAGAAGGCATATACTTAACCACTGAACCCCCCAGGTGCCCCCCGTAACAGCTCTCTTAATCCTCTTTTGGGGTAGGCATGCTTCATATCAACACTTTACAGGTGGGGTTTAAGCCCCACCTGGAGACCTTAAAGATCCTACCCGCGTCTTGCAGCTGCCACACGATTGAACTGGGTCTCTTAACCCATCACTTTGGGTTTTCGGGTCAGGACCTTGGAAATTAGAGGAGACTTAAAAAGTTAAAATAGAAACTTCTATATGCATATAAAAATAGTCTAAATGGAAACATATAGATATGTAATTTTATAACTATATATACACAGTGAATAGTGTGTGCACATAGGCGTGACTTCTGAACACACATGACTCAATGTCTCTGAAATTTTAGCTTTCTCTGTCACCAACTGGAAATCCTGTAATTAACCCTATGGGTTCAATAGACTCATTATCGGAGCCTGTGAAAAGCGGACGATTCCCTGGGAGGCCCAGACAGGGCCCTGATTGTGTGGACAAGGGCAGGGAGAGAAAGAGGGGAGGAAGTGTGGGATGGGTGTTCTGAGCCCCAGGGAATAACCCAGACCTGGAATCACAGTCCAGGGGCAGCTTTGAGCAGTGCCTCTGACGACATGGTCTCATGGTGGCAATAACCTAGGGAGACCCCACAGGGACCTCGAAAGGACTGAATGGAGTCAGGAGTCCAGAGCAGCTCTCCCAAAGGACTCAGACCATGGTGGGCACTGGATACTCATCACCCTTAGGAATCCCAAGAAAGCAGAGAGCATTCCCCAGCTGGACCCCAGCCTTTGCACCTGAGTGTCCACACTGGGGGCTTCCAGTGCCAGACCAACCTGGACCCTCCAAAGGGCCTTTGCATGTGCTGTTCCTTTTTCCTAGGTCCCTGGTCCTCAATTCCATGCTGCCTTGACACTCCTCCGAGACCTCACCTCCCATCTGCTTCCTGCCATCCTTCATCCCACCCCCATCCTGATAGGGGATGGGATGATCTCTCTGAGATGATCCTATTAGTCTGTGGTTTGCCTTGCCACCCCCCCAACTCCATTCCAGGTTAGAAGCAGCAGGAAAGCAGGCAGGACCTGGTCTGCCTCATTTAGCCACTGCATGCCACACCCCACTGCTCTGCTCAGCCCAGACTCATAGCTCCAAGCCCCCAGTCACCTGAGGCTTCAGAAACACCGTCCCCTTCCTGCCATAACCACAGGCCTATTTCCCCATTCAGTGGTTGAAACCCAGGATTCAATTCAGATATTTACTTGTACTTATTTTAGGCAGAGGCTGCCCAGGGAACGGGGAGGCATGGTCAAATGCTCCAGGGTTGTCCTGGAAGGGCTCACAGGCTGAAACTTCTATTCTGGCAAGACACATACAGACCTTTTTCGTTATTGACTTACTAAACAATTCTACATCTATTAAGTATTAGATGCAGCTCCAAATAACCAGGTATCTTTCAAGTTCACAGTTCAAGGGAAAATAACAGAAGGTCTTTACTTGGCTCTGCGACAGATAGGAGAGATGTCAATGGATTGCTGGCAGCCCAAAATATGAAAGAAATTATACAGATTTTTTAAAAGAGTGAGCGTCTTACACTACATGGCTATAAATCCTAATAGCAAAAAAAGACTTTAAAACCAAAAGAGCATCTTCTTGCCACTCTCCTCCCCACTCACAGAGCCCACGAGCCCCTCCCACTGCTTCTTTGGACGCTATCCCCAGATCTCGAAAAAAACGCTTTGCTGCTGTTTCCACTTGGCAAGGAGGACTGCGATCCTCTGCCTGCCTGCTCTGTGTTTAAAGAGGGTCACACGTTTACTTAGAAGAAACCGGCTGGTTCCTGTGTGCAGGGGACGTTTTAAAACGACCTGAATGGCACCCGGTTGCCCCGGTTGCATAAGGCGGCACAATGTGTATATTTTAAATTAGCATTGGGTTCACCTGAGGATGCCAGAGCTCTGTGCGGGCACCACTCTGCCCTCCCTCCGCCTCTCCAGCTCCCAGAGGAGGTCTGTTTCCACCCAGGGCAGGTCCCTCCTCGTGCCTTGAAGTAATGCCTCTTCAAGCCCATCCCCACTTTGTCAGAGGAATTTCTTGGTGCCCCACCCTTCCCTCCTGCTAGCCACCAGGCCAATTTGGGGTCCGGGGGGGGCATTTGTGGGATGGGAAAAACACCAACAAAAGCAGGAGAAAGAAGAAGGGCAAAGTCAAATTGATAGAGACAAAATTTGGCTGAGAGAGGAGGCTGAGAGCCTGAGCCGGTGGCCTCGAAAGGCCTGGACAGCCGGCTGAGAAGTGTGCGCTCTGCTAGGTGGGAGGCCATGGGGACCAGGAGGTCACAGCTGGAAGATATGCAGGGGGAATGCGGGTGGGCGGAGGGCAGGACAGAGGGCAAGCAGAGGAGGACGGGGAGAAGGGATGAGGAAGGAGGAAGAAGAAGAGAGGAGGAAGGATAGGGGGGTAGAAAGGCGGGGAGAGAGCGGGAGGAGGAGACAGTGGCTGGGAGTGGACAGAATTAGGAGAGAAGATGGGGTGCCCGGGTGGCTCGGTCGGTTAAGCATCTGCCTTCAGCTCAGATCATGGTTTCGGGGTCCCAGGATTGAGCCCTGCGGACTCCCTGCTCAGCAGGAAGTCTGCTTCTCCTTCCTCCCTCTGCCCCTCCCCTGGCTCGTGTTCTCTCTGTCTCTCTCAATAAAAATCTTAAAAAAAAAAAAAAGAATTGGGAGACAGGAGCCCATTGGAGTCTGAAGCATGGGGACGCCCCTTTGCCCTGGGTGGTGGCGCCAGAAACAGCGAGCGGAGCAGTCACTGTGACACTTCCGGCACACTCGTCTCGCTACAGTCCAATCTCCAGTGAGACGCCAGGGGCTGACGGATGGCCTCACCTGATCCAGGATGGGCAAAGGCACATGACTCAGGAGCGGAGCGATCGATGACAGAGGGATGCCTGGAGGGAGGAGGGAAGCTTCTAGCTCTGCAGGAACCAGTCTTTGTTGTTAGTGAAATTAGTTGGGTGTTGTTTTCTTTAGCACTTTAGGACACATGTGTGTGTGTGTGTGTGTGCGCGTGTGTGCACGCGTGCGCATATGATGCAGGGGGCATCTGGGAACAGAAAGCAGAGGTGGCATTTTACATGTTAAGTCTGTACCTGTGATGTTTAAGGGCTGGAAACACTGGCATTTCTGAAGCACATGCAGGGAGACGCCTGGCTGTCAGCACCCCAGCACCTCGGGTGAATCTCCCCTCTCAACACCTCCTCTTGTCTAACAGGATGGTTATGGGACGATGACAGCGTGCTTGCTGCGGGCTGAGTGTGCTCAGACTCCCCATGGACCAGCCCAGCCCACTCGGTCCTCTCGCAGATGCTAATGCAGGAATCACTTCCTTGCATTGTACCGAAAAGGGGACAGAAGCCCAGAGAGGTGGGGTTAATTACTCAACGTCACACAGCTTGGAGATCCAGGTCAAACTCTTCATGTTCTCGCCTTTTTCACCATGTGTTCCTTCTCGCCGGGCTCGAAGGGGTTGTGAGAACTCGCAAGGCAATGCTGTGACAAGCTCTAAAACCCTCAAGTGGACATAAACATGGTGTCCCAGCAACTTGATCATCATCGCCAGACCCCGAGGGCCACCAAGGTGTCCTTCAGTAGGTGGTGGATAAACTGTGGCCCATCCATTCGATGGACTGTTACTCAGCACTAAAAAGAAAAGAGCTACCAAGCCATGAAAAGATATGGAAGAAGCTTAAAGGCTTATCACTAAGTGAAATAAGACGATCAGGAAGGCTCCATCCTGTGCAACTCCAGCTCTGTGACATCCTGGGAAAGACAGTATAGAGAGAGGAGAATGAGCGGTTGCCAGGAACTCGAGGGAGGGGATGAGTGGGCGAAGCGGGGATGTTTAGGGCAATGAGACCATATTCTCTAATACTATCATGATGGCCACGCATCATTATACGTTTGTCCAAATCCACGGAATATCCACCAGCAAGAGCGACCCCTACCATAATCTGTGGACTTCGGGTGTCCACTTTGGTGTCCTTAGTCAGGTCGGGCTGCTGTGACAAGATACTGTGGACCGGGCAGCTTAGACAGACATTTCTTTCTCACAGTTCTGGAGGCCGACAAGGGAGGCGACAGATTCTGTGTCTGGTGAGAGCTCGTGTACTGGTCCACGGATGCCCGTGGTGGAAGGGGCAGAGTGAGGGAGCTCGCTGGAGTCCCCTCTAGAGGGGCACGAACCGCACTAAGGAGGCTCTGCCCTCAGGACATGTCATCTCCAGGGACTCTACCCACTAAAGCCACCACGTTGGGCATTAAGCTTCAACATATGAGATGGGGGGGTGGACACAGACATCCCGTCCATGGTGATAATGATGCGTCAGAGGTGATGGTGGCAAAGGCACTACTGTGCCGGGGGAGGGGGGATGCTGATCCTGGGGGAGGCTGTGCCAGGCAGGGCGGGTAGTGGCGGTCTATGGGAGCCCCTCTGTGCCTTTGGCTCAACTGTGCTGCGACCAGAAAATGGCTCTATTGGGACTCTTAAAAAAACTCTCAAGTGGGGCGCCTGGGTGGCTCACTGGGTTAAGCTTCTGCCTTCGGCTAGGGTCATGATCTCAGGGTCCTGGGATTGAGCCCCGCATCGGGCTCTCTTCTCAACAGGGAGCCTGCTCCCCCCTCCTTTCTCTGCCTGCCTCTCTGCCTACTTGTGATCTCTCTCTCTCTGTCAAATAAACAAATAAAATCTTTTTTAAAAACACACACAAAAAAACCCTCTCAAGTGACCCAAGTGCAAATGTACATATAGGATTGAGTTTGAAGCATTTGGGTCAATGTTCTAGAACATCTTTCTATACAGGAGAGGCAACTAATTTTTTCTTTAGGCGTCTCTCTTTCAAAACCACTTATTCTCTTAAGTGTCTGGGCTTTGGGGGACTTCTGATCTGGCAACAGGGAACGAGGGGCCCAAGGGAATGTCCTGGGCAGTGCCGCCTGCTTTCTGATGTTGCCAGTGAGGGAGTTTGTCCCCGGTGGGTGGGTGGCTTGTAACTCTCTGGGGGACGCACCAGTCTGTCCGCCTGAGGGACTTGGGCCATTGGTCAGCGCCTGTGGCACTGCTCTGAGCCCAGCTGGCTGACGGTGAGACCCGCACACATTTCCCCTGCTGCAGCCATGTCCGTTTGCATAAAATACTCTCCACAGATCTACTGGGGTTTCCCGAGAGTGGGAAAGGACGCCGACCTCCCTGAGAGATTTTATTTGATAACCTTCTATTGTCCAAAGCAAAGCTTTGTACTCCTTTTTGTGAGCCTGTAAGAGACACGGCCCCCCTCCTCATGTGGAACGAAGGCCCGTTAATGTCTTTACGTATGAACGCCACGAACACCACCCAGGAATGCAGAGCTGGGACCGGGAGCCTGAGATTTATAATTAAGCCTGGGTGCTGCCCCTTCCCAGCTGGGTGGCTCTGGGCAAGGCTCGCTGACGTCTTGAGCCTCTGTTTCCTCCCCTGTGGAAGGCCGGTCACATTTGCTGTCCCACGGTCGTTGTGAGGACTGTATTTAGGTATGATTGCTAAAGCCCCTAGCCTGGTGCCTGGCATGTCTGTAGCAGTGCTTCTTACTGCTGCAGATTATGTTCTACCTGATGAAGACAAAGGGGATAGGATTACAAAGAGGAGAGGATTAGTTCTGTGGGAGCTCCAAGAAGTCACTGTGACCCCCAGAATCTTGCTTCCCCATTCTTGAAGACGATTCTAAAATGCTTTGTCTGTTTCACAAGTTTGTCGCGGGGACAGTATCAAGTATTGGAAATACAATTTTGAAAAAGTAGCTGCCAGTTCTTGCGGGCTTGGGATGCACAAGGCACCCCGCTAAGGGTGTGCAGCTACTCATTAGTAGGTGGCTACTGGCGACTTGGTCTGTGACAGCCTCATTTTGGGAGGACCGGTCATCTTTCTAAAGGGTGAACGCACCTCCTTCTCTCTCCCGCTGGAGTGCAGCCTGGAGAGGGCTCCAAGTGGGCTAGTGTGTTCAGCCCCATCTTCCCAGCCACCTCCTGGCCCTTAGACGGACACACCCTACATGTTGCAGCTGCCACGTCCTTGCAGTCCCCTGGATCAAGAGGTCGCCGTAAAATTAAGAGGTGTTTCTCAACTCACCCGGCACCCAGGCTGGTCACCATCCCACCTGCAGCGAATCCCACTCCAGCAACCGGACATTTTATTTTACTTTTTTAATTTAAAATATTTTATTTAGTTAGTTGAGAGAGAGAGAGAGAGACGGCAAGAGGGAGAGGGAGACGCTGAAGCACACTCCATACTGAGGGCAGAGCCTGATTCGGGGCTCCATTCCGTGACCATCAGCTTGTTACCAGACCTGAATCCAAGAGTCCGAGGCTTCATGGACTGAGCCACCAGGTGTCCTTACAACCTGACATTTTAAAGTGTCCACAGCTGAGGCAGATGCACACCCAGGTGAGGGCACTTGGATGTCTTTCTCAGCGAGGAAGAATCACATCCTGGAAGAGCAATCAAGGCTGGCTTCCCGGAGGAGGGGACCTCTGGAGGAACAGAAAAGGAGCTGGGGTATGTTGGAATTGGCTGTGGGCTCAGAGACTCCAGGGGCTTCTTCACCTCGGTAGCCCCAGCGCCTTACAAACGCCCCTGGGAACAGGCGCTCAACACTGTGTTGCTCCCAAAACAAATGACAGCCCAGGAACCACGCCTGTCTCCCCGGGTCGGTCCCTCCACCCGGCCCGCGGAGACGCATGCGCATGCGCGCCCCGGGCTGTTCCCACCAGGCTTCCAAGGCGAAGCCACCCTCCCCCCCCCGTCAGCGCGCAGGCGCGGGGAGAGCGCGCGAGCGGGTGACGTCACTCCGCGCCGGATTTGGTTTCTGGAGTCGTCGCTCACTGACTGCGTCGTCATGGCGCTGAAGCCGGGTAAGGAACCGCGGGAGAGGCGGGCGGGGACCCCTCTGAGGGGCAGGCCGGGGACGGGTGCGTGAGGGCCGCCGGGTGAGGGGCCGCCGCGGACGGGCTGGGGGGCGGGAGCACCGGACGGGCGGGAAGGGGACGCGGAGGGGTCTGAGCGCGGCTCGGGGTCCAGCGGCCGGCGGTCTCGGACCCTGATGCGGGCAGAGCGGGGACACGGGGACACTGCTTGCCGAGCGCGTGCTGGTGCGCGTGGGCCGCGGGCCGGTCACGGCCGGTCACGGCCGCCAGCTGCGAGATCCGCACTGGCGTCCGCGCGGGGCAGCGGGGACACCGGGGCTCGCGGCGGCCGCTCAGTCCCTGTCCTCGGAAGCGCTGTGCGCGGCCCTGCCCGCGTGCCGGGAGCTCCGGTGCCCCCAGGCCCGGAGAGGCGCCTCGGAGGTGGGTGCGGGCTTGCCTGGCAGAGACAGAGCCCCGTACGGAGCCGGGGGGCGGGGGCCAGAGTCCGGCGGGGCCGGCCCAGCTCGGCCGAGGAGGGCGGGGAGGGAGACGCTGGGTGACCCGACGGAGCCCCGCGTTGAGCGAGGGGAACAGGCAGCGACCGACAGGGTCCGGGCACTGCACACAAGTCTCTGTCGCCTTTTGTTCCCCCGCGTATTTCCCACGTTCCTGTACCTTTTCCAAGGGCAAGGACCCGCCCTTTTATCCCCCGCCCCCCGCGCCCCCAGTGGGCATCGCTTTCTAGAGGGGAGTCCCGCAGACGCTTGCGACCGGTGGGTTCTGCAGAGCGAGGGTCCCAATTCCTTGCACTTCTCGTGCCCCACACAGCGTTCCGCACGGTGTTGGGAACGTCGTGGCACCCACGGGTGTTAGTGAAAGTGGTAAATAACCGAATAGTTGCGCCAGCCTACGTGTGCTTAAAAGGCAGGGTGCTCTGGCTGCTAAAGGGGGGACGGCTGCCTGTGACGGGGCCCTCGGTCCCTCCGGGGCGGGGTGTGTCCGGGAGACCTGAGGGAGAGGACCTACCAAGGCCCGAAAGGCAGAAAGAGGAGGGCAGGTGTGTGGAAGCGGGACCAGCAGCGCTTGAGCCGCATTTTGAAGCATTTTGAATCCGCATGGAGGAGTGAAGGCAGTGAGGATGAAGTGGGCAGCCGGCGTCGTAGGCCAGAGCTCCTTGTGACCCTGTGATGGAGGGATCCCCAGGCAGTGGACCAGGAGGGGAGGGGAGGGCTTCCCGGAGGTGGTGCTGAAGCGGAGCCCTGAAGAGTGAGTTTGTTGAAGGGACAAAGAGCCGACGAGCAGATTTGGCAGCAGACGCCTTCCGTGCTGGGGTCCCGGCGGGAACGCACAGCCAAGTGCCGGACGCTGCCCATCAGCCTACTCGGCTGCACCTTGCAGACACATGTTCCCGAAGCACACCCAAACCGCGGTTTTCACTTCACGGGTGGCTTAGAAGCACAGCCAGGGGCAGGGAGCTCCAGAAGTGTTAGTGGTGGGCTCCAGGGGCTCTGGGGCGGGGCTGCACGCCGGGCAGAGGGGATGGAGGCCCAGCCCGAGGGCGAGGGCAGCGGAAGCCTTCAGCTGTTGGCCGGTGTGCCCCAGAACTACACATGGAGGGTAACAAATCGAGGTAAAATGGGCGGGTGGCAAAGCGTATGTTAGTAACAAGACTGGAAGCCACCTACTGCCCTTCAGAAGGGGCTTCCTGAGTAAATTTTGGCCTGTCCCTACGACGGAGTACCGTGCAGCCTCACGAAAGGGCGAGGTACTCTTGTATAGCACTGGGCGGATCTGCAAGGTGACGGGCAGGAACACCAACGTGCAGGGTAGCGTGTGCCGTGCAGCGCATTAGGGAGAGGGCTTGACAGCCAGGGTCTCTGTGTGCCCCAGAGGTGCCTGGAGAAGAATTCGTGGGGAAAAGGGGGTCCGCTGACTGACTGCCCTGGGGGTGCAGGCTGCTGCCCAGCAGGCAGCAAGGAGAGAGGCTTGTCAGTACAGTTCCCTCTGTTTTCAGAGTCTGTTCATGAAAAAGAAACTTTTAGAATATAACTGATTGACATGATTCGAAGCCATGCAATTCAGAAATGTCTGGTGAGAAGCCAGCTGCCGGCCCCACCGCACCACCCATCCCGGTGATTCCCAGCTGTCTCCAGATCTGGGCTGCTCCCGTGGGTCACTTTTCAATATCCAGCCCTCATTTAAGGGAGACTGAGGACCTGTGAGGTTATACCTGCCCCTCCCCCCTGCTCAGGTGGTGAGCGGTGCCCCAGCCACACACAGTACATGTAGAACCTCACATCTAACTGTAGTGAGCACTTGAGTTCTCTGAAAAGAAGAGGTGGGCTTTCACTGCCCGCTTCGGACATGCGCATTCCCTAAGCCCCGTGCGTCCCTACGGTGACTTTCAGACGGCACAGGGTAGGTCAGGGTAGGTCGCATTCCTCTTCGCCAGCAGTTAGGGAAGGTTGGTGTTGAGAATTCACCAGTGAGTGAAATGACCTCCTGAGGAGTTCCTTGCCTCATGATTCTCATTGCTGGCTGCATGACAGATTTTTATGAAGATCAAGTAGGTAAAGTGATTTGAAACAGACTTCTGCTCAAGTATCCTTTGGAGGATATCTTTTAGGATCAGCAGAAATGAAAATTCAGTAAATATTGTTAAAATATGCCTTTCTGAAGGTGCTGGTTTTGTTTTTTTATCTAATCGGAAACTGCTTTTTGTAGTTCTCCACTCTTTTTTTTTTTTAAGATTTTATTTATTTATTTGATAGAGATCACAAGTAGGCAGAGAGGCAGGCGGGGAGAAAGAGGAGGAAGCAGGCTCCCTGCTGAGCAGAGAGCCTGATGCGGGGCTCGATCCCAGGACCCCGAGATCATGACCTGAGCCGAAACCAGAGGCTTTAACCCACTGAGCCACCCAGGCGCCCCTAGTTGTCCACTCTTAAGAGGAACACATGGCTAATGCAAATTTCATTAAAACTGCTCCAATCAAATAATGAATATTTGTTGACAGAAAGCGTGCTTCCGAAGTTGGGTGTAGAGTAAGAAGTTGCTGTACTAATGAAGGAGGTTGTAATCGATAACCCAAAATAGTAGGTGGTTTGCAAAGCATGTAGGCTTAAGGCAAGCTTTCTGGGTTCCCAATCTGCACGCACGAATCATACCTGCATCAAAACTGATTAGAGGGGCGCCTGGGGGGCTCAGTGGGTTAAAGCCTCTGCCTTCCGCTTGGGTCATGATCCCAGGGTCCTGGGATCGAGCCCTGCATCGGGCTCTCTGCTCAGCGGGGAGCCTGCTTCCTCCTCTCTCTCTGCCTTCCTCTGCCTACTTGTGGTCTCTGTCAAATAAATAAATAAAATTAAAAAAAAAAAAAAGAACTGATTAGAGCGAGGATTGCAGTGCCTTGACTGAACAGAATGTGCGTTTCCAGGCAAGGACTGAGGAAAGCCCGGGTACGTGGCTCGCTTCGCATTTTGTTCTGCTGCTGCAGGCCAGTAGAGCTAGGTTCAACACCTGGGTTATATTGAATTTACTCTGGTTTTGGACTTTTTGTTGTGAGTTTATCACTAACCCTGATTTTTCGCCGCAGAGCTGAGAAGCCCTGGATTGGTCTGGCATGAAGGAACGCTGGGGGTACCGCTGGGGCAGGCACCCAACAGCCCCTGGCCCGGGCACGCGGCCGGACTCCTTTCTGCCGCATTAACTAGTCCCACTCTTTGTTGCCGTAGGTGTTTCCA
>PISX010014007.1:0-54629 GCA_004024625.1 Mellivora capensis | reverse complement strand
GCTCTTCCGATCTCGCCTTGTCATTTTTTCCAGATAAGATTATATGAAGGAGCAAATAAAATACTAAAAGGGTGGCAAAGACCCTAGGAAAATGCCCTTTAAAGAAAAAATTGAATTAACTGCAAGACTAAAGAATCATGGGGAGAAAGCCATGAATTCCGTGCTTTGCTTTCTCCTCTTCTGGAGTTCCGCTGCTCTCCTTGTTAAGTGAACTTGGTCTTGGCTGGATTTCTTTTGATCGTCTGGGGGAGGGGCCTGTTGTAGTGATTCTCAATTGTCTTTGCCCGAGGCAGAGCTGCACCGCCCTTACCAGGGGCCGGGCTAAGTAATCCGCTCGGTTTCGCTTTCGGGAGCTTTTGTTCCCTGAGCGCTTTCCATAGAGTCCAGAGGACGGGAGTGAAAATGGCGGCCTCCTAGTCTCCGGCCCAGAAGAGCTGAGATTCAGGGCTCCACTCCTCAGAGAAAATCCCCAATCACTCACATCTCCCTCGCCTCTGGCCGTGCTCCGAGCTCACCCAGCCTGCGACCGGTTCAAGGTAACCCCGAGCTGAGAGCTCACTCCTCGGCTCTGTCTCTGTAGCCGGCTTCCCGCTCCGATACCTGCTAGCTCTGCGCCACTCAGGCACCCCCGATCCTTCTGTGACCCTGCGGGACCTGGGGCCACGCTGACCCCGTGTGGGCTTCACTCCAGTTTAGCCTCTGGAGCGATGTCCCTCCGTGCAGCAGACTGTTAAAAGTCCCGATTTAGTGCTCCGTGGCTCTGCCGCTTGCCGGGAGCCGGCCCTCCCCCGTGTTCTATCCTCCCATCGCTTTGGATTCACTTCTCCTCCGGTCCTACCTTTCAGAAAGTGGTCGATTTTCTGTTTCCAGAATTGCTGTTCTTCCTCTCTTCGCTCTCCCGTTGGATTTGTAGGTGTTCGCAATGTTTTGATAAGCTATCTAGCTGATCTCCTGCTACCTGATGTCGTCTCAGCTGCTACTTCTCCGCCATCTTGCTCCTCCCTCAGAAAAATATTTCTCCCTTTAATTTCTCAAGTATATTTTCTACATAATGATGATGCATGTTATTTCTGCATGTTATTTCTTTTTCTTTTTGTTAATGTTATTTTTCTTTTTTCTCCATGTTATTTCTGGTATTCAAGGAACATAGGGTAAATATAATCAGAAATAGGACCAGATAAAATATTTGACAGTGATTTTCCAGACAGCTTTATATTCAAAGAGCTTGTTTTCCATAGAATCAGCAGGTTTCAAACCAGGAAACCGCCAACAATATAGCCTCAGTATTCCAGTTAGCTGGATGTAGGCAGAATAAGACCAGCAGGTATGAAGACTCAGTAATTAGTCAGAAATATGCTACAATTGCCCTGGATTGCAACAGCTATAACCTAAGTAGTAATTATCAACAAACAGGCAGAATGGCAGAAATCAGAGTTAGAACAAATTTGTATATAGAGAATAAAGGAAAGGGGATATGATACCAGATCAACATTCAAAGCCATAATGCTAAAACATGTCTTCAATTTATTACATTTGGCAGGATAGTGTGGTCCTTTGGAAGATACCAGTTCTCAAACTTAACCATTGTGTACGTTGATTAATTGTTCTAGGGCAGTCTTGGGTTTTGGTATGTTTTTAAAGATCCTTGGGTGATTTTAAATTGCAGCCAGAATTAAGAAGCACTTGTTCATTAAAAAAATAAATTAAAAAAGCACTTGTCCAGAAAATGATACATTAACAAGAAACTGAACAAAAATTTAGCCAAAACTGTATGCAGATTGGTTATGACTTTTTACATAAAAAGACACTAATGGATCCTTACTGAGATATTTAAGATCTTTCCTGGTGGTCCAACTTGTTAGATTCTGTGTATTATAATTTTTATTAAAAAGTATATATGGTCTCCATCTTTATTTCTGGGACAGAGATCCTAAAACACTTGGAATTTCCTAAGGGATGAATGAGATAAAGTTCTTTTGTTATTCACAACATGCCCCTTTCAACCTTACCAGAGTTAGTTGTTAACTTTTGGAAACCCCCTAAAGATGGAGACTGGTTGCTGGGGTTAAAATCTGTGAATAGAGGGCTGGAACTTCAGCCCTATTCCACCTTCACCAGGTCTTCCGGAAGGGGAGAGGGGCTGGAGAGTGAATCAATCATCAGTGGCCAGTGATTTAGTCAACTATGTCTATGTAATGAAGCCTCCATAAAACCCAAAAGGAGGGGATTTGGAGAACTTTGGGGTTGGTAATGTGAAAGTAACCAGATTAGGCCCAAGATGGAGTCACTAATGCTAAGCTCATATCAGCACACCAAAACTTACCTGAGTTTCTGTGTTTACCTCTCCAAGAAAAAGAAGTCCACAATCAGTACTTCAGTGCTTGCATACTCAGGGCAAGTTACCTGACTTAGCCCCAAGACTTCCCTTTGCTCCATATAAAGAAACTAACCTTGCTTTAACAAATCAGTAAATGCCCAGTATAACTTCCTTGTTCCTACCCACTTTAATCTATAAAACTCTCTTTCTTTGTGCATAGCTCTTTCAAATTCCTTTCTCTGCTAAATTGGATGCCACTTGATTCCTGAATTGCTGAATAAAAGTTTACAAGATCAGTAAATTGTCTATAAAGAAAGTATATAGAGGGGCGCCTGGGTGGCTCAGTCGTTAACCCTCTGCCTTTGGCTCAGGTCATGATCCCAGGGTTCTGGGATCGAGCCCCGCATCAGGCTGCCTCTTCAGCAGGAAGCCTGCTTCTCTCTCTCCTACTACCCAGCTTGAATTCTGTCTCTCGCTGCCTCTCTCTGTGTCAAATAAATAAAATTTTAAAAAAAAAGAAAGTATATAGAAAATTTTCTTTTAACAGTGAACACGTAGAGGTGCGGGGAAGATGGTGTGCCTAGAGAAAGAATGGAAGCTCTGCACCCCTGCCCCCATATCTTGTCCTGTGCGTGTCTTTCATCTGGCTATTTCTGAGTTATATCCTGTTATAATAAGCCAGTAGTCTAATAAGTAACTGTTTTCCTGAGTCCTGTGAGCCACTCTAGCAAATTAATCATATATGAGGAGGAAGGTCATAGGGAGTCTCTGATTTATAGTCCATTGGTTGGCATATATAACTGGTACTTTTAATTAATATCTGAAGTGGTAATGGGAGTAGAGAGGCTTGTGGGACTGAGTCTTTAACATGTAGGATCTGACGCCATTTCTAGGTAGGTAGTATCGATACTGAATTATAGACACCCAATTGGTGTCCAGAGAGCTGGAAAATTGCTTGGTCATAGGGAAAAACCCATACACATCCAGTTACACAGATGTCAGAAATGAAGTATTGAGAGTGGAGGAAAAATACAGAAGACTTTTTTCCCTTTACAGGGTCCCTAAAATTATAATCCTTTCTTTCTCTTCCCTGGCTACCAAACCCCTGTTTCATGTTCTTCCAATTTGGCCTACATGTGGGAGGATGTACATCATCAAACTTGGAGTCCTCTTAGTCCTCTATTGACCAGTGTTGACCAGTGGTTATGGCTTTTGAGTTCTTTATGGAATAATTGAGTTTTTCCTAGTATTTCAGCTATACCTATACTCTAATGTTACACAAACTAAGTTTGGTGTTTATTAATGAAATCAAATTTACATATATATATGTAAATATATATATATGCACATATATATATATATATATATGCGATGGCTAACTGAACGAAATAAAAAAATACATTCTAATTTTAAAAATGTATATGTGAGAGACACAGATCTTAATTCCATAAGTACGTCGAAGAGATCTGATAAATGTATATACCAGTAATCACCAACCCAAACAATATATAGCACATTTCCATAATCTCATATCAGCTTATATCATAATCACCTTATATCAGCATGCTCCAAGGGCAACTCATTTATTTCTATCCCCATAAATTAGTTTTGCTTTTTCTTTGAGACTACATACAACAACCACACAGTACATGCATGCTCTATGTTGTCTGGCTTCTTTAACTCAACTTCATGGTTTTAAAAATCATCCTTGTTGTGTGTGTATCAATAGTTCACCCTTTATGTTACTGGGTTGTGTTCTATTGTGTGAATGTACCACAATTTATTCATCCATTCTCTTATTGATGGGCCTTTGACTAGTTTATAATTTCAGCTATTATAGATAAAGCTATTATAAACATTCTTCAAAAAGTCATTTTTGGGAGGTGTGTTTAAAATTCTCTTGAGTAAAATGAAAAAGAGCAAAATTGCTGAGCACGGACAGGTGAGTGTCAAACTAAATAAGAAATTTCCAAACAGTTTTCCAAAGGGATTTACCACTTCATGCTCCAGTGATGGTGGAGTGTCGCAGTTGTTCCATGTCTTCTCCAGCATTAGCTGCTATCAAGCTCCTTAATTTTAGCCATTCTAGTCAGAGAGTACAGTTTTTCATTATGGTTTGAATTTGCTTTTCCTAGGACCAATGATGAGAAGCAGAGCTTCTAAAAATATGGTTTCTGGACAAGCAGTATCAGCACCATTAGGAAACTTGCTGGAAATGCAAAATTTATATCCCACCCTAGGCTAAATAAATCAGAAACTCCGTAGTTGAAGCTTAGCAACCTGTATTTTAACAAGCCATGATTCATGATTAAATGAACTCATTTAATCATGTGATTTTCCATTTCTTAAACTCTGTAACATAAAATATAGGTAAAAGTTAGATATTTAATTTATATTTAATAGATGTTATTTTATACAGTAGAAAAATCATTGTCCTTATATAGATAATTTTTTTAAGTTAGCCTACCAACAAGACTAGAATTCATCCACTTTGAATTTCTTCAAAAATCTAGTGCCTATATAAGTAGGCACCTATTTGATTTCCTGAACATTAAACTCAGATAATTCCTTTGTATTTAAGTAATAAATTAAGAATGACATTTTAAGGAAGACAATTACAGCATCTCAGACATCTAAAGCCCTGGAAATACTTATTTTCTCCAATTTAATTTTATTATCCCCAATTAAAACTCTTATTCATTTTTACCATATTACAGTATACAACATGTAGCAATTTTTTAATTAACACCTACATTAACTTTCAAACTTTCTCATATATATGAGACTATGGCACAACAAATTATAAGAGACTTTGGACTCTGAGAAACAAACTTGAGGGTTTTGGAGGGGAGAAGGGTGGTGGGTGGGAAAAAAATAAAAAATAAATAAAAGCACGTAGCTCCTGCCCTTGAAAAGGAAAAGTAGTAGGCATTACAATGTTTGTGATTAATTTGAAACAGTATAAATCAGTCATACAGTTGAGTATGTTTCTTTTGTACTTTAAGATTCTAACAAAAGTTGGGAAAAGATATTTAACTCACGTTGTGCAGATTTCTTTACAGTTTTCCGAAATTCATGAGGTCTTATGTGCTTAATGTTCAGTGGTAGTCTACATTATTTTACCCACCTTATTCTTGATTTCATTTTTGTCCTGTATATTCTCTCTGATCTTAAATACCTGCCATCCTCTTGTAGAATTCATTTAACTCTGATTTTCCTAAGAAACATTTGCAGCTGGGATTTATGTGTATGACAAGTGTAGTGAAATGTTATAGTAATGAATTGATCTTTCATCAAAGTCTTGTAATCCTCCTCGATAATAGATACTCTAATTCCTGAAAGTCTGCCACCCATGCCAAAACTAGAAATTTCTCAGTGCCTACAGTTCTCCATAAAAGCCAATCTTCTATTTTGTGGCTTGGCCTTTGGTTCCCCTTTTTACTTTTTCCAACATATCTCCCACACAGATTATCTCCTTTATTCTTCAGTTTTTCATTATTCTTTACTACTATGATATAGGTATCTTTTTATTACATTATTCTATTCAACCCATGCCTTTGAACATCACAGATGCCAAACCCAAGGAGCATATGAAACTAACAAACCACTTTAGAAAACACCTTCCAAAGAGATCTTATATTAAGGTTTATATTTATAGTTATGCAATATATAATTACATATATGTACATGTAAGTATTCAGTGTGGTACATTAGCGACTTATTCCTGTTTGACAGATGAGGAAACTAAGAATCAGAGAAGTAAAATAATTTGTCTAAAATTATCATACAGTAGGTAGCAAAGCTAGAATTTGAACCCAAAATGCCCTATGTTCCATTATAGTAACTGCACATTAAAAGATAGTGATGGATAGCATAGATGGAAACTGCCCCTTCCACCTCCACCAAGGATGCTCACAATTCAGGGCTAGAAGAAATGAGTGACACTTGTTCAAGAATGTATGATTTCAAGAAAGCAAAAGTAGACCATTAAATAAAGTACAGGACCTTCTTAGCATGGAACCCTATATAACTGAAGTTGGCCCTGCTCTCTATCATCCATCTAGGAAATCCACTCTTTTTCTACTGTAGGATAGTAATTTTCCATGCATTTTCAACCACCTCTTGAGAGATTTTCCATTTCTCTATGTTAGTTTCTCTTATTTACTAACTTTCTACATGTTTCCTTTTTTAGGTTCAGCATCAGGTTCTACTAATCTGATACAGTTTCCTATCTTGTTTGCCCCATGAATTCCTATTAATTTTATCTCCTTTTACAAATAGCCATATATTTGAGGGTCATCCAGCCCCCCACTTCAAGAAAATAAATTTTTTAGCTTTGCTGTATTTTACATAAAGTGAATTAGGCCCATCCAACTCTGGAGCTATTATGCAAGACTTGCTTCATGTAATGGATCCATATAAAACTATGCATTAAAATGCGAAGAGTAATTTATTGCAAACTTCTGCTAATTCTGTAGAACATATCTCTCAATTACTTCAGTATAAATTTAATAATAGTTTTTTGAGAGGAAAACACTTTATTTTTTATTTTTGGTAATCAAAAATTGCATATATTTTAATCATATGACATACCACTTTTCCCATTTACCATCACAATGGAAATTTAAACCTAAGACATTTTAACATTTTAGAACCTAAGCATTCAGCTATATCACTATGGGGCTCAGTGGTTTTGCAATGCATAATTTTGAAAAGCGGCTTTTCATAAAGTGCGTGCATGATATTGAATAATTTAACTGCTTTAGGATTGACTGTATAATTTCAAGACATAAAAATAAAAACAGGGTTTTATCTGTACTTCCTACTTGGCTAAATTTATAGTTTCATGCTTTTTTCTTTAATTGAAATACATTTTTGAAAACTTTAAGGTACCCCCAATAAATAGCACCCCTGTTCCCTGCCTAAGTTCTGATCCAGTTGAGAAAAGAGAGAATATTTTTCAGATGGGACATAAAATAAACCTTTAAATGGAAAAAGTCTGGGCTATAGCATATGATTTATAATTCTAAATAGGTGTTCTCCCTGAATCTCAGATTTATACAGATTGGCCATCACATCTTCAGAGCAGCCCCTGACATGGAACTTTCTAGTTATCTCTGCTATATAAGAATATTACCCCCAAAACTTTGTAAAGTAAAACAGTTAGTTAGTATGACCACAGATCACGGGAGACAGGTTTTGGTTCTCTTAATCCAATAGAGCTGTGGTCTACACTCCCACCATCTGGAGAAAGAGATAAACAGTTTCATTGCAGAGTCCTATACCAATATTATGACTAGCTCCTCAATGCCAATCACTTTTTCTTGGGGGATTCTCCTAGGACTACTGATGGACAAATCACATTTACTGCCGAAAGTCTCTGAAATAAGTCAGAATAGAACTTTTTTAAAAAAAGATAAAACTCCAAGTCACCTTATTTTATTACTTATCCCACATTTTTGACATTCCATATAGTCCAATGTAATCTAGCATACATTCTTCAGTGAAATCAAATGACAAAATTAAAATATTCCAGTAATAAAATATCACCCTGATAGAGGTGGTCAGAATTTACATATAAGCATATTCTTATCATCAAGTTCCATTATCTCTATTCCTAACCCTTACTCTGTCCTAGAGGTGGAGAAAGGAAAATCCACAAATCAAACCGTTTTACAAGTTGGAGTCTAAAATAATTAGTAAAATCAAAATCTCTTTCCCCCATGAGTTAAATATCCAAAGAAATTAAAGCTAAAAATATCCTCTTCAATTTCATACTTTGTTCAATCTTAATCAGAAGACTCAATGCTTGTGTACACTTTTTAGGCTGTCTCTCACTGGAATAAGATTTATTATGAAATTTTTATGACTTCACAAATGGAATTAATTTCATGTCAAGTTTCCAATGTACCTCACTTTTAAATAACACTTAAAGATGACAACATATGCAAAATTAATGTAAAATTAGTCCCACGCTCACCAAATTTAAAAGCAAGCCAAACCTTTTCCCAAAAGCAGTTCCTCAGGCAAAATTATATTCCTATAATTGGTACTTAGTGTTTCCAAAAACAATGGCAGAAACTCAGTAGTTTCTGAGGGAAAGAGTCTTGGAAGAATAAAGTATCAGATCAATCCTCTCCAGGATGTTTTCAGACTTTAATACTTGTGAATATAAATTCAACAGGGAGAAATACCCTAGCAGAATTTTAATTTTGCCAGTATGCAATAACCAGTTCTGGGAGGCAAATCTAATTTTGCATAATGTCTAGCGTCTTCTTTCTAAGTGATTGAGTGTTGTTAACTCCTTACAAAGTTAAAAAATATGGAATAATAGCAGTTTGTGTCATTAGGTCTTAGGTTAGTTTTCCTATAACCTGTGGTTTCTGCTCCAGGGATTTTTTTGAGGGTATGCTTTCTGGTAAAACCTACTGGGGAATGAGGAAAGCAGAATAAATCAAGAGGGGAAGCTAGACAGAATTGTGGATTTAACTGAAGTTTAGACTTAGCTTGACCCAGTGGACAGTTTCTGGAGAGTAATGGCACAGAGAGCACAACTTGGAGCTCTAATATCACTCTCAGCAACAAGGGAATCTGACAAAAGAGACCTGCATGAGGCACCACAATGATCGACCAATGAAGGGTAAATGCAAGTAGCCTGAAAGAACAGAGTTTCTACTGATTATTAAAGCCATACTTGATAAATAACAATTACCCATAAAGTAGGTGATAATTTTGGTTTTGCAAATCTGTGGAAAGCTGTCATCAAACATCTCAAAAATTTGGTAGCGTATTTTGAATTTTATTTTCAATCAAATGAAGTTACGTGAATAGGAAATTAATGAATCTAGAATCTATTTCTTCCACTAGGAGATAATTTGACAATAACTTTATAGAATGAATTTTTGGCCCTCTTACTAGTAAAGTATTGGGCATGAATTTTAAAGTATAACATTTCTTGCTTCTTTCTGAAAAAATTTAAAATGAGTATTTAAGCTTGCTAAAACTGTTTTAATTTTTTTTCCTTTTGTTCCTGTTAACCTATTTATGTTGGACTGATCTCTGCATTAAGAGTCAAAAGCAAGGAGAATAAAAAAAAAAAAAACATTGATTCGGTTTAGATATCATTATCCCCTGTAAGTAGCATTCATCCAACCTATACTAGATAAGTTAACAAGCAAAAAGAAAGAAGTACATTTGTCACTGTAAAACTTCTAAATATCGATGTACATAGATTTGTTCTAAGAGTGACTTTAGGTGGGTAACATAAGGAATCACTACTTCACATGTGAGTTTTGTTGAGTCACAGTTGAGGAACAAGTTATGACCACAGGGGGGATTCTCTATATTAATCATGCACATAAAAAATTTCAATAAATAATGTCCTTAAATTTGTAATTCTTTATTTTTCACTGTTTTATATTTGTTCTGATTATATTTATTGGAGAATATATTTTTAATCTGTTGAATAGAATGACAAAAACAGGTTTATATTTTTGAATGAATTTTCATTCAATTTTTGAAATAGTTAATTGGCATATATTTTACAAAAGTGTTGGTCCAAGATGAATAACAGAAGTGAAAAATATCCTTTTACCAAAGCTAGTTTGAGAAGCAGTGCCCTATAGGATATGTGGGAATCAGCTGCCTTGAAGTTAAAAAGCAGCTCTTCGCTCCACTGTGCCTGTAAAGTTCAAGATAGAGCTGCAGCAGTTTGCATCCTGAAGCTGTCCAAACCTGACAAAAACTATGCTTTTGCTTAGGCTAGCAGTCCAGGCTAAGCATCTCTCACCCTTTGTGGTAAGCAACATGCTAAAGGTACGTCCAACACCACAGCCAAGGTTTGCCCCATTGACCTTCAAGCTTCTGCTGAAACAACAATTCTCAGGGTCACTACTGAGAAGGGTATAAACTTTTCTGAGAAAAATATTTTTGCCTTTTCCTCTCATCTCAAATGCCCACTTCTCACCCTAGATTGGTTATCCTACTTCTTCCTTTTTCTTAGAAAAAAAAATGAAAGAATCAGGAAAGAACAGCTTTATTTTTTCCACTACTAATCCACAAACCCATTTTTTTTCTTCAAAAAGGATGGATTCTTTCTAAGACCAGCTCTCTTCATATGTACAAAAATTCCATCCCTTCGCTCCTCAATCACATATTCTATAATTTTTCTTTTTTCTCTTGTCTCTTTGATTTTCCTCTTTCTACTGGATTGTTTACAAATATGCTATCATATTTCACTCCTTAATATAGCTCATCTCCTCCTTTTCCTCAAGTAAATGCCCTATTTTTTTGTTCTTTTTTCTCTTAAACCAAGTTGGATCCATCTTCTTCCCCCACCATTCCAAAGTCTGTTGAGGTTACCAATGTCCTTCATTTAACCAAATTCATTTTGGTTACCAATGTCCTTCATTTAAGGAAATTCTTGAACAACTGCCAAGTTGTTCCTTCATTTAACCAAATTACCAATGTCCATTCATTATAACCAAATACCAGTGTCCTTCATTTAACCAAATTCATTGGTTTACTCTTGGCCCTCATCCTACCTGACCTGGGAGAGCTTTGATTTTTTTTTTTTTCTTTCTTGAAAAAATAATTTTTTTAAAAAAAATTCAGGACTTAACAGTCTCCAAGTTTTCTTTCTATCTCACTGATAACTTCTTCTTAGATTGTTTTGCCAGTTTCTCCTGACATCTTTCTAAATGTTGGAATGCCCTAGAGTCCTGTCTTTGGCCCTTTTCTCTTCCTTAGCTATGTGCAATGCCTGGGTGGTAACTTTACACCTTCTATTTTTTGATGTCTCCTAAATTTATGTCACCACACTGACATTACCCCTAAAATCTGGAATTGTACATCCAACTATCTAATTAATAGCTCCACTTGAATGTCTTTTATGGACCTCTCACTTAATATATGCAAACTGAATACTTCAGTCCTCTCAGCCAGTGTTTCCTTTTCATTAAATGGTGCCAGGACTTGCCAGTTGTTCAAGGCAAGAACTTTGGCATTACATTTAACTCTTCTCTTTGTCTCTTAACCTGGAAAAGTTTAGGTAGAGGCTATGGACCTTACATATAGGCCTGGATCACTAAAAACAGCAGCAGATTTTCTACTCTTTTTCTCTTTTCTTATTAGCTAAGCTGGAGGCCTTGAGGGTAACAGAGACAACATTTGAAGGCACCTGGATCTGTGAGATCCAGAGACAGACCTTCCACGTGGGTTATCCAATAAAACATTAAGCTGTTGTGTAAATGAAAAATGAGCATTTTTTCAGGTTAACCTACTGAAATTTTGGAGTTGTTTGTTAGAGCAGTGGCTTGACCTTACTTATATAAAAGTTCCTACTCAGAAAGGTAATTTTGCTTTTGAACAAAAATAAGTGATTGTGTGCTATTGGCTTACTGGTTAGACAAGAGGAGGTAAAGAAATTGAAAAAAAGCAAGAAGGCTAGTGAGCCATATTGTTTTGTGGAAAAAAAATTAATAAAAATTCTTGAAATAACTTGAATAAATTGAAATAAAGACTATACACTTAAGGAGCCTATAATTTTATTTTGGTTTCTTTTTTTTAAGATTTTATTTGTTTATTAGCTTTGGTGTGATAACAGCTGGGAAAAAACCCTCAAGGTCAGGATATTTCAAATGAAACAGAGATAAAGCTACCATGAAACTGATATAATTGAAATATTTAGCAAAATTCTTATTCCACTGAGAAACAAAAACATCATCCTAATGATAAATCCTAGATTTAGCTGTTAAGATTAAAATTAAAGTTAAATTCTCCAATGATATATTCATAGGATAATCCATATTCTTAATGCCACCACATACATGAAAAATTAATATGTATCACATTTATTCATGAATAAGCTTCTGGTTATCTAATTTCTGTAAGAGAAACCAAATTGTAATTTACCTTTATGTTTAAAGGGTTATCCTATATTTTCCCAAACCTACATATCCATTAAAATTTTGTGTAATTTCTAAAAGTATCCTATTCTCTACAGATTTTTTGGTAACAATCTACAGGTTTAGGAAACTTTATTAAATACCTTCTATGAGAAAAATGTCAACTTATTTCAAATGATTTACTCTTAATTATTTATATATATTTATTATTCATTTATTTATTTAATTTATTTTTATTATATATATATATATATATATATATATATATTTTAACCTAATTGAGAAATTTTCCTGGAAGAATATAATATTTTATTGTAGTAGAAATAGGGCAACTCCTGAGTCAGTTTTTCTAAACTATATGCTTTCTTTCCAAAATGTTATAATTTTTCATTCAAATCAGAAGTGTATGATAAGATAACTTACAAATTCTTTCATACAATTTACTTCTGTAAGGCCGAGTTTTGGGAAGAGAGAATACAGGTGATCTGTAGTTTTAAGTTTCATTTGAAAAAATAATGTCAGAAATATAGTGGGCAGCTTTTGAAGATAGCAGAGATGCAGTCTATGTTGTTCCTGAAACTGGTGACTATTATGAGGAAGATGTCTACATGGGCTACTTGAAATCATGGCATTTAACTCACAATAATGTCAAATTCTCACCCACACCATTGGGAAGCAATAAACTTCAAGTATACTTTCCCTAGCCTCTCTGAGACACTCTGAAAATTATCTTGGAAATGACTGAATTCTTATTCTGAAAAGTAGACAATGGGAGAAAACTGTCAGTTGTAACAAAGTCAAGTGGAATTGTAGATATAAGTTTTCTGTCTCTTAAAATAACTTAAAAGTTGAATCAATATAGTCAGTATCTACTCTTGAGGAACCCAATGACTGACTACGAGGATTTTATTCTACTCTACTGGCAGATATAGTCATTTAAATCTGGTTTTAAAAGCTAAGAGATAAGAAATAAATTTATTGCTTAATCTGGTCAGGCATAGGAAATGCTGGACATGATCAGAAATAATAGCTAAGAGAACAGGGTCTACTTCTGCTTCACCTTTATGTCCCCAGTGCATTATAAATTGTAAATATGCCTGTGAGTGAATTAAGAAAAAGTAATTGATATATTGATATATAGGAGAAAGATGCACAGATGGAATATTTGGGGCAGGCCTTTCATGGGCAGCTTCACTCTGGTAGGAAACCCACACTGATCTTCAGAAGACCTCACCTGAAAGCAGAATTCTCAATGGAGTAGACTTTATACTTCATTCTTTGAGACCCAGTATTTCTTTATCATGGAAAAATAAACTTATCAAGGGTCAGAAGAAATATTTATCTTTCAGGGAAAATAAAATTATGCCATATAATTCTGTAAATAAATATTTGACAAGGCCTGAGTGGTAATTACACAAGGGATTTATGGTAAGAACACAGGAGTTTCCTGTGTTTCCACAACCACTGGCTATCTCTTTCTCCCTCTTGCTGAGTTCGTGTCTATATATGAATATATTTATTTGTTGTATAGAGGGTTGGGTGAGAAGATAAAGCAAACTCTATTAACTTAAATAAAAAGATAGGTTGGTCTGTTCAGAAGGCAAATGTGGACTATTATCTGGAGGTAGATTTTCTTAAGAGAATCCACAAATAAATTACACTAACATTGCAGTTCATTAAATGTGTGTGTGTATGTGTGTTTCCTGCTAGAATCCTTAAAGGTAGTATCAGGTAGAGAACAAATAAGGAATACAAATAATAAAACAATCTTTATGATGCATAAAACTTATTCCATTATATTAAGGTAATAATATATATTATAAAATTTAAACTCATCTATAGATGAAAAACTATATTCACAAAAGCAAACAAAATTTCTCCTATGATAAAATATTTGTTTTTCTTTGAAGAGTAAGTTATGGGCATAGGATAATAGCATATTATTGTGTGATAACTTAAAATGGAAAAAATATTAGTAAGTAGAGTAAAAAAATTATTAAAGTTGCTTTGGAACCAACCATGCAGAAGACTGATAGACAATAGATGAATATCATGTAATTCATTATTAAGTCCACAAGAAAAAATAAATCGATCTATTTATAATTTACTAATTTTAAATAAAATGTTCTAATTAGGCAAGTTAACTAAAGTATCTGTTAATTTTATAAAGTTAATTAGCTAATTAATTTTTGTTTAAAAGATTGATCTGATAATCCAGTACAATCACAACAGCAAAATGCAATATAAACTGTACTTTCTCCTCCAAATAATATATGACAGAAACAAAAAAATGAGGGAACTGGTAGCCAATAATAATTACAAGGATTATTCTGCCACGTGTGCACACATATAACAATATTATTTAGTATCTTTCTTTGAGAATACAAACCATTACATAAATTTTGTCATTTTAACCTAATTTGTTAAATAAACATTGCCTAGCAGTCAAAGAATATATAGCTCACTTTCCAAAAGCTCCTCAGACCGATGTTTAAGCCACTCTGTCTTCAATTTCAGTTAAAGTAAAGGTAGCTTAAAGTTGCCTTTTGTTTTTTACCTAGTTAAAACCAGAATAAAATTAGTAGGTAAATCAAAGCAACGAATAATTGCTGAGATATCATTTTATATCAGTAGCAGTGAAAGATGCATAGACATTCCTAAATGTCTAACAAAATTAAATTTTAAAAATTAAGTTAATATTACCTATTTCTTACACATTTAGCTGGATAAGTAGAATTCTCATCTTTTATTTGAAAATGTACCTTTATGCGGGTGCCTGGGTGGCTCAGTAGGTTAAGCAACTGCCTTCAGCTCAGGTCATGATCCCGGGATCCAGTCCCACATCAGCCTCCCTGCTCAGCAGGGAGTTTGCTTCTCCTGCTGACCTCTCGCCTCTCATGCTGTCTCTCTCTCATTCTCTCTCTCTCTCAAATAAATAAATAATATCTTTTAAAAAAAGAAAAGAAAATGTACCTTTATGGTTTGTATAAATGTAGACAAAACATCTGGATGAAGAGTAAAAAATAGTATGGCCATCCACTTATTCTAGTTACATAAATTATACTATATGCTGAAATTCAGATTTTTTTTAAGTAGACATAAAATCATTCTAGTGTTTTATACTAGTTGCATCAAACTTTTTTTTAAATTTTTAAACATTTTGTTTATTGATTTGACAGATGGGGGACAGCAAGAGAGGCAACACAAGCAGGGGTAGTGGGAAGAGGAGAAGCAGGCTTCCTGCAGAGCAGGGAGCCCCAAGTGGGGCTCCGTCCCAGGACCTTGGGATCATGATCTGAACCAAAGGCAGATGCTTAATGACAGAGCCACCCAGGTACCCGAAACTTTTGATTTTTAGATATAGATTTGTAAATTTCCAGGTAGAATTCCTTTCTTTCCTCCAGTATTTAGACATTAGCTAAAATTTATTAATTCTGAAAAACAGATAACAAAATAACCTATAAAGTCAGAATTTTTTGTTCTTCTTAGTAAAAACTGCCTTACTATATAAAAGTCACCTATAATCCTTTACTTCTCTCTTTCAAAAGACCGAATTTTTAATTTGTTTGCTGTTTATTAAACAAATTCCCTCAGCTTCCATTGTATCATACTCTTTTTTCTTGTATGCTAATTTTTGTTTATTATCAGGTACCTGCATTGCCTGTTTTTTCTCTGCTTAATTTGTTTTCCCTCACATTTTACCTGTGACTACATGTGTTTTTCTCACTCTATGTCATTCAGTTAGTCGTTCCCAATATTCATGGTGTACTTTGGAAATTTTCTGGGGCATTATTTGTTACCATGATTAGGAGCATGTTTAGTGGGCAGGGACCAATTATGCTAGATGTCCTGCTTTCTGTAGGGTAGTCCTATGAAACAAGAAATGGTTCACAGCCTGTACAACTTCAAAAAGTTTCACCAGACATTCATGATAGTAAACATGATGAAATATTTTGAGGTGAGCATCTGACTCCAATTCACATAAAATTCAGCTTGTGTTTAACCTAGAGTGCTATTATAATTTCTTCTATGTAGCCTTTATCAGTTACCAAATCTAGCTTCCTTTGACCTGAAATGCCAAAAGTCTCTTTCCCTCTCCTCTTTTGTGCCCTACAATGCAATTCTGACATTAACTACCCAGAATCAGGTCAAACTTTACAAGATAAGGGCACATTCCTCCCTAAAACTGTCCTCACTTCAGATAACCAGCCTTGAGCCCAGGAGTTCCCAGGACAAACTGGCAACAAACTTGGGGGATTTCCACTACCCTCTCAGTTTCAGTAATTCACCAGGAAAAAAAAAACAAAAAAAACAAACAAACAAAAAACACAGAATTCAGGAATGTGCTATACTTATAACTTCAGGTTTGTTTGTTTGTTTGTTTGTTTGCTTTTTTATGTAACAGAGAAGGATACAAAACAGGACCAGCCACAGAAGAGATGCCTAGGGTGAGATCTGGGAGGATTCTAAGTGCTAATAAGTTCCTCAGTGAGTCAAGATACACCGCTCTCCTGTCACACTGATACATAACAATACACAAAGGATGTTAGCCGGGGAAGCTTACCCAAGTCTCCATGTCTAGAGTTTTTATTGAGATTTTATTACGCAAACATGATTGATTGAATCACTGGTCTGGCAGTTGAACTCAAACTTTTGGTTCCCTCTCCTCCCTAGAATTCATTCAGATATCAATTGGCTCCAAGTCCCAAACTTCTAATGACACAGTTGATCTCTCTGGTGTAGCCAACCCTGATCCTGAGTCACCTCGTTAGCATAAACTGAGGTATGGTCAGAGGTGACCATCCTCATCCACGCACTGTGCCATCTCCCCCGGCCCCACCCCCTTTTTGTTCTGAGCTTGGGTATTTATAGACTATTAATTTTCTGAGCCAATAGTGATTGGGAGTCTCTTGAAAACTCGGGAGAGAAATGGTTGGGGGACGGGGAAATCACCCCCAGCCCTCCTTCCTGGCCCAAGCTGAGAGAGATGTGGCCTGTGGGCTGTGTCTGGAGGGCCCCCTGGCAGTCAGGAGGGGAGGGGGTGCTGAGCTGTGAAGCCCCAGGAGGGGTGATGCTGTGTAGCGTCAAATTCTTTGTTACACAACACTCACTATTAACAAATTCTTTTGTTATTTTGTTATAAAATATTATACAAATTCTTTATTACACAACACTCACTATTAACTATCCTTATTTCAGATTCTCATCATCTTTCCAAAGATTTGTGTTACCATGTAAGTTATGTTCCTGCTTCCCACATAGTTCTGCTTCACATCCATTATCTGCAATAATTCTTATCAGAATAATCTAGCTAAAATACAGTTTGGGCAATGTCAGTCCTCTGCTTGAAGTCCTTTAACAATGTTCTGAATTCTACAAAGCAAATCTAGGTTCCTTAGCATAATGTACAAGGTTCTGTGAGAGCTTCATCTGCCTAGTTCTCTAGTTGTGTGCACACCCCAAATTACTTATTATTCCATTAGAAAAAAACTTACCCTAATTGCATATCCCTATTAAAGTGACTGATATTTCTCTTTTGGGTGCTATTGCTCATTGTAATTTCTATTTTAGAAGCCTTTTCCCTTCCTTCACTCCTAATTATGTATGTAACTCTTAATAATTCAAAATTCAGATTAAGGAAAATTAAATCTTTCTTACTCTACCCAGATTGGCTGAGTTTCCATTTGTGTGTGTGTGTGTGTTCTTTGGTACTCTGTACATTATTTTTTGGCAAATTATTATCTATTAGAAAATCTATTTATGTGAGTGTGTATACTGCAAAATTGCCACTGATACTTGTTCTCTTCTTCTTAATTTGTAATGGAAATCCCAATTTTTTTATGCCTGTTAAGACTTCCCATAAGAAAGACTACATTTTCCAGTTTACATCATGGGTGGTAGTGCCGTGTGATTAAGCTCTTACCTAAGGGATATAAGAAATCTTATATAAGACTTCCAAGAAGTGCCCTTAAAGGGAGGAACACACTTCCTTTCTGCCTACTAACGTGAGAATATTCAGAATATAATCAGATTATGTCATAAGAAGGAAGCCATGTGTACAGGAAGCTGACATGAACTGTCCTGAATGATTATTGTCTTTATCACCCTTAGACTACCTTGATATTTCTTTTTGCCACATAGGAGAAATAAATGCCTATCTAATTTAAGCAGATATTGTTTTGGTCACTCTGACCAAATTCAGTACTGATTGCTATTCTTCTCACAAAGTGTAAGCTCTTATTATCTTCTTAATTTTCAAGAACAAGAACAATAGCTAGAACAGTATGTTCTCAGTAATTGTTCATTGAATTGAAATAAAATATAGATGAAAAAGCAATTGATTTCTATTTATAAGGAGACAATGAAGTATTTGTTCAATAATTTTAATAGATTTATTTTACTGAAATAGGATTTTGGATAATGATAATTTAAGGTTTCAAATATATGAAATAATTACATGAACTTGGTCAAGTAAGTAAATATCTATTAGATCAAAGTGACACATTATGGAAAGCTGGCCAAACTTCCCAAATGGAAAAAACTATTCTAAAAGTAACATATTTGTATAGTTCAATATGATAAATTACTTATTCACTTTAGTGTTGAAAAACTTAAGGTAATATACAAATTAATGGAAACAATATTTTGTTTTATTTACTTTGTTTGCCCTCAACAGGGTATGTTCTTGTCAATGTCAAAGCTGATGTTCACACATTTTGGCTTCTATTACATTGCTTCTTACTTGTTTTCCTCTACTTCACAGACTCTTTTCTGGTTTGTTTCCTGGTTCTTCTGTTTCCACTCAAATCCCAAATGTTGGAGTACCCCAAGTCCTGTCCTTTGCCCCCTCACCCTCCCAGGAATCTTATTGGGTCCATACTTTTCATTACCATCTAAACATCTCTATATAACAAATCTATGTTTGTGTATGGGTCTCTCTTTGAAATTTCATATTTGTATACCCAAATTTTTACTTAAAATTTCCATTTTGATACCCAGTAGTCATTTCAGACTTAACATGTTCAAAACAGAATTATTGAAGTACCACATGAACTACCTTCCACAAAAAACCTGCTCTTAAACCTGTCTCTCTCTTTTCAAGTGACATCCATTCAGTAGCTTGTATCAAAAACTTAGATCATGTTTCTGGTCTGGTGTGTCTTACTTATCATATCCATTTTTATTCCATGACAGATTTAACTCTAAATAGCATCCACATCCCTTGAATATATCCAGTTCTTTCTATCTAATCTACAATTATCCTAAATCAAATCACCCATCTCATTCACCTGAATTCACCTGAATTCACCTCAATTCACCTGTAAGATTCACCTGAATCTTACAACCATAAGATCTTACATGGTCTTATCTTTTTATGTTGTTCCTGGGCTCCTGGTTTCCCTCATAAACCCTTCTCCAAATACCAGTGAGAGTCATGGTTTTTAGATGTAAGAAAAAAAACATACCTTTTCTTTACTTAAAATAAGACATTTTATATATGTTTCAAAAGATTAAATACATTCTTATAAATGGAAAAATTATTCTAGTCTTAATATCCTATTTTTAATATCTTAATAGGAAGATGAGAATTCTAATACAATCAAATTAAAAACCACTGAAAGTCCCTTATAGAAGATGTGGAATAGAATAATACTTAACCATAGAAAGATTGAAATCTTGCCATTTGGAAAATGTGGATGGACCTAGTATGTATTATACTAAGTGAAATAGGTCAGTGAGAGACAAATAGTATATGATTTCCCTTATATGTGGAATCTAAAAAACAAAAACAAAAAAGCGGAAACAGACACATAAATACAGAAAACAAACTATGGTTCCCAGAGGTGAAGAGAGTGGGGATCAGATGGGTAAAATTGATGAAAGGAATTAAGAGGTATAAACTTTCAGTTGTAAATAAATACTCATGGGGATATAAAGTAAAATGTAGAGAATATAGTCAATAATACTGGAATAACTTTGTATGGTGGCAGATGCAAACTACAGAGTGATGAGCATTTTGTAAAATATGTAAGTGTTGAATCACTATGTTGTACATCTGAAATTAATAACACTGTATGTCAACTATACTTTAATTTTAAAAATCCGTTATGTGTCATTCATCTATATATAAAATATTTTTCTATGTCAGCGATAAAGTCATATGTTTTTAAATATGTGGAGTAAAGTTGGTGAATTGTGGTACATTATCATACACATGCAATCCATCAAATAAAGGTGTATCAGCAGGGCAATAATACCCTGAATCATATGCTAATAGCAAGTGAATAATTTATAATAAATATATAAATATGTATAATTAATAAATATAAATAATTAAATATAATGAATAAATGAATAATATTAAAATAAATGATGATTTGGTTTCTTGTTTGTTTCCTCATTAATGTATTTCTCACTCAAATCTAGGATTAAAAATTACCCTACTTGGATTTTTTTCCAATGAAAAGAGGCAAAAAATAAAAGAATTTCTTAAATACACAACAATGAAAATTTTACTTTCATTTTGTTACATTTTGTTTTAGAGATTGACTCCCCCTAGAAGCAATGCGTTTTCTCTTATCACATTATACCTTGATCAAAGTATCTCAATAATAGTTATTTAGCTCTCTATTACTAGGCCAACTCCCTATTATTGAAAATTATTTTTTTCCCCACTGAATTAGTGTCCATTTGCTACTGTAGCATTTTACTGCAAACTTAATGGCTTAGAATAACAGAAATTTTCTTTTTCTTTTTTTGAATGTAACAGTAGCTCATTATATTTTTTTTCAAATTTTTATTTAAATTCCAGTTAACATACAGTGTAGCATTAGTGTCAGGTGCAGAGTCTAGTGATTCATCACTTTCATACAACACCTAGTGCTTATCACAATAAGTACCCTCCTTAATCTTATCATTCTTTAGCTCAGAAGTTTGAAATGGTCTTACTGGGCTAAAAACAAAGTGTCAGCAAGGCTGTGTTACTTCTGGAAACTACAGAAGTTTGTTTCCTTGCCTTTTCCAGCTCAGAGGACACCTGCTTCCCTTGGCTCAGGGCCATCTTTTGCTTTCTTCAATGCCAGCATTGTCCAGCCAAGAATTTCTCATGCGGCCACCTACCAGTTCTCTTTGTGTTTTCCTCTTTTATTTTTAAGGACCCTTGTGATTATATTGAGCCTATCTTAGTCTGTTTGGGCAGCTGCAACAAAATATCACAGAATGAGTATCTTATAAACAACAGTAATTTTTACTTCTCACAGTTCTGGAGACTGGGAAGTCCAATATCAAGGCAGTGGCGGATTTGCAATCTTTCCACTGTAACTTCATATGGCAGAAGGAACGGGGAACTCTCTTGGGCCTCTTAATAAAGGCACCAATCCCACTCATGAGGACTTTGCCCTCATGCCCTAATTACCTTCCTAAGGCCCCCACCTTGAACACTATCACATTGAGCATTAGGATTCAACATACAAATTAGGAGGGAGGAATAAAAACATTCAGTTCACAGCAGGGCCTCACAGTAATAATCCAAGATAATCACCCAAAGTTAAGGTCAGCTGAGTAACAGTCTTAATTCCATCTATAACCTAATTCCCCATTGTCATGTAACCTACCATATCCACAGGTTCCTGGGATAGAGACTTGAACATCTTGAAGGAGTTATTGTTATACCTACCACCATCACCAACTGGTATACTATGAGTTGTCAGGGATGGAGAGATATATTTTATAAATTAGAAAGTATAAATGACATGTTGGAAATTAATTTTTCCACTCTCAGATTAAACACATTTTTATTCATCCAACCATACCTTCAATAAAACATTTATTAGGTACTTACTCTACCTCCAACACTGAGCATCCCCTTAGATACAGGCAAACCACCCACTATGATGAAATCTATAATTCAATGGGGGAACAGGTATACTGCAATTGGTGTGAATATTACAAAGAGATACACCTAAAATTACGGGATTTATTAGAGGTCCCCAAATTGTCAGCAGTGGTCAGTTCATTAAAAGAGGTGGGAAATTATTTCACCTAAAAGAACTATTTCCCACTGGTAAATATTAAACATTGAGGCAGATGGAGAAGTTATCTGGAGCCTTTTAATATAGTTCAAACCACATCCTGTAAAATCCTGGACTGATTTTAGCACTTTTTGAGATAAAATTCAGTTTCTTGAAAAATAACTGGAATGTTTGTTTTAACCATAGCAGGTCAACACTCTGATTGTTACACTAGTGATCAGATTGCTGTCAGACACATCAAAGACAGGAAGAAAAGAGTAGTGGTGGTTTTAGTACAATAACATAGCAGTATAGTGTATAGGCAATCTAGAGAGAACATTAAGCTCTGTGGGAGCAGTGCTAGAGTATGAAGCCATTTTCTTTGTTACCATAGAAACAGCAAAATGTCAACTATTTTTAGAGCTTTGTTCCAAGATTCAAGCAGCCATGCTAGTTATCAGTATGTTTAAAGATGCCAGAAACATATGCCAAGTAGTATAGCTAGAAACTTGAGTTTGTAAGTTAATTTATTTCCTCTAGGACATTTTAATAATATGCATGTCCCCTATATATAATGTTATTTATGCAATTAAATGTCCACATTTTATAAGAAATTATATAAACAAATATTTTATATACACATACTTAATAAAATAAGTTACTTTTATGTATGATTTTTCAAGGGTGAGTATAACATTATAGTGTTCATAGCTACAAACACTATAATTAACTTGGTACACAGACACTCAATTAGTTGGCCTCTGTTATCACTTAGCTAATTTCTTTCACCTTCAATAAACATCTACTGAGAGCCAGGCACCCCACTAGGTTCTGCAAATATAAGGATGACAAAAGTGCCATATTTTTCCCCAAGTACATATTTCTAAACATGAGCTTGACCTTAAGAATCATTATATTATAAAGCCTGACAAAATTTTTAGGACAAACAAATGTTAATTAAGGTGCCTTTTCCCAAAATAAAATATTGGTTCTTAATTTTTGCCAAGATGCAAAAATGAAGAATGGATTCATGTTTAACTGTGCAATTTCCTTTGTGTTTGATGCTTAATGAAGATCCTCTGGCAAACAGGAATGTAAAATCCATCTGTGCAGTATGCTTTACATATTTGTGTATAATGGAAAATTAGTAACTTTTATGTTTTTATGGGCAACACATAAACCATGCAATTAGGAAGAATGATGCAGTTATCAAAATTTTGAATTACCAAAAGTAGTGTTCACTCATTACTATGTATATATGTTTATAATTCACAACCTTCATCTTCTTTTTATAATTTAGCTTAAAATGTATATTTTGAAGGTTTATAAGCAAATGTAATTATTGAAAGCAATTTGAGAAGAAAGTGATCTGATAAATTATTCTCACACTGAGATTTACTTTCTTATATTACTACTGGTGCCTCCTGAATTCTGTAGAAAGAGACAGCTAATTGAGAATAACACAGTCAGAAGAACTTTTTCAGAAAAAAAATACCCTTTCATTTGGAGTGACTTAAATACTGTTGTTACACGATCCTTACTAACAAGTTAAAAATGAAATTATTAGGCAAATTCATCTAATTTGAATGGATCAAAAATCCATATTTAAAATTAGAATAACAAGATATTGTATCGGTTCCTTCAATAAGATTGGGGTTTATTGGTTAGAGGTGAGAAGCAAGCCCTGATAGCAAAAAAGAAAAAAAGGAGGGAGGGAAAGTGGCTATAATAAGCTAAAGTTGCCTTCTCTCTGAAATTCTAACATGTGGAAAACATTTTACAGTATTCCAAAAATACACATACAGATATCTGCACATTTTAAAATGGCATTTGATGATACTTCAATGAGTCACGTATCCTGAGATAAAAAGTTAATACTATTATCCAGATAATTGCATTTCAAATTATTTAGATATCTCCAGTAGAGGAAAAATATAAAGATTTTACTCTGATTGTCAATTCTTCATTTCCCTTTGTGTCAGAAAACATGTCTCTGTATAGTCTATTCATTCCTAAAGGTGAAAGCACAAACACATTTTTCTTTAGATTGACTCTGAAATTTGCTATAATCCTATAACTTGACTACCAGATGAACTCATATAGTGGATGCTGCTTGGTTTGCCTTTTGGACTGAGAATTCTCTTCCAGACTGATAGAAGGGTTGACTGTGTCCTCTTTAAGAACGGACCTCTGTGGAAGGCTGTTGCCTCACCCTATGCTATATGCATTCATTGAGGCAACTTGCATCCACTGATGCAGAATATACAAAAGTCTGGTCTTTGTTATTCTCTCAATCAATATTCCACATATCTCCTATGGTACCTAATATTGATTTACATGATCGTCCTGGGTTCAGAGCTTTTTGTGAGATTAACTGATGCTTCTATTAAAACAAGTCACCCTTCAACTTCTCCCTCTTCTGAATCTTGGTCCATCATGCCTCTATAGGGAATTTTTCTTAGACCTCTCCCCAGTAAACCTCTTACACTTGAATCTTCATCTCAGAGTCTGTTTCCAGGGAATGCCGCTAAATACCTTAAAGGTGTGTTTGAAGGACTAGAGATCAGCTATATAACAAAGCAAGAAGAGGGTTGAAAAAGTAGATTTTGAGGATTTATTTATTTTCTTATTATTGATTAACACTTGTAGATCTCACATACTGTGTGATTGCTTTATTAAGAATTATCTATGGAAATGAATAAATATTTTTGTATATATGTTGCTACTATATTAGGCAATGTACAGACAACTTCACATTCATTAGAACTTATTTTTCTGCATTGATAATCTATGTAGGCGACACCATTGGTAATGCCTTAATTGGTAGTCTTTTTAGTAATGTAGGAGTGTATATAACATAATTTGTATATTGTAGGGCCAAAGATTCTTCCCAAGAAGTAATTCACATTTTTCTTTTAATAAGGTAAAAATCTGATTATAAAAATGAGTTAAATAGGTACATGCTATTCTTACTGTGCAATTATTATTATCTTCACATTAATAGACCATGTATTTCTAATCACCTTACAACTCTTTAGTATCTAGCACAAAGTACATTTATAATAAGTGAATGAATTATGAATAAAATTAGATGATTCTTACACTGAGTTACCATATTTATCATGAAAAGGCAAATAGCATAAGTTAAGGTCAGCTACCATTTATACATTACCTTCTGTGTGTTTTCCTTATGATGTAGAGTGGAGTAGGTTAGTGTGTAAGAAGGAACCTGTTTGGAAGGTCAGATTAAGCTGAGTTCAAACCTCAATTTGTCCATTTATTGATATGACCATTGCAAGTTAATGAACTGCTTCACTTATTTTTATCTTTTTTTTGTCTTCATTCTTTCTTTCCTCTCTTCTTTCACATCTTCTCTTTTCTTTCCTTTCTTAACAAATATTAATTATGGTCCATGCTCTGTGGACTGAGTACTGTGTGGGTGTTTACAAATAGGACTGTGTACAAAATAAGTTTATATCCTTAAATTTATTACTATATCCTTAAATTTATTACTATTTGGAATAAGGGATGGTGGTGGTTATATTTAATTCAGTCTAGATTGTCTAGGAAAGGTTTCCTAGGATAGATATTCACAAAGATGAGTTCAGTTATATGATTGGGAAGATGTTGGAATATGTGGAGATAGCAACTGAAGAGGAGAGGATCACAGAGGTTACAAATAGAGAGATGTGTAGGAATGTGGAGGCAAGAGAACATAGAGTTTATTGAAAACTTCATGCATTTTGATTTTAAGGGGATTATTTTACTACGAGCAAAAGAAACCTGCTTAAGTCTAACCAAGAAATAAGAAGGACATCTGATAAGTATCCAGGGGAGTCTACAGGTCCCATAAGCAACTGGAATCTGTCATAGGCAAGCCATCATTAGCTGATTATTTTTGTTTCTTTGGGACCATGTGGTGTTTTTTGTCTGCTTCATTCAGTATCTCTGTTTCAGATGTCCTTGTGTTTCTGTGTTGCTTTTTTTTCTTCTTTTTCATATAGTGGAAACATTGCTCTCCTAATCTCACATCTATACCACTGCTCATTTCAGAGACCCACCAGAATCTGACAAAAGGTCTTCTCCTCCCAGTCCAGGTTACAGCAAGTGAAAATTCCCATGGGATCAGATGTGTATCCCCAATATCTAACCTTACTATAAATGGATTAGAAAGCCAATATAGTTTGGAGATTGTGGGCAGACTTGAGAGCTTATTTCTATAAGATATAATTGCTAAACGAGGATCGCCCTTTTCTGGACTGGGACATAGAGTATGGTGGTTGGGATGGAGGAAGGAAAGATAAAATATCCATTACCTTAAAATTTATAATAAGGTCTTTGGACTTTATGCAAGAAGTAAGATATTAGTAACTGATGTGACAGGATTTTCCTTTCTAGAAAGTGTGCCTCTTATGTCAGTGCAGAAAATTTATTTGAATGGGTCAATATTCAGTATAGGGAGACTTTTGAGGCCCAGGTGAAATACAGTTCACAAGTGGCAGGAGGTTAATATGGTTCACTGAAACTGGAAATAAAACCAGGTCACAATGAAAACTACAAGAAGCCTACAGGATTACATTGTCCTCAAGGTTACTATTAGGTCTTCTACCAGGAACAGATTTGGGGCATCCAGGATTTGAAGATCCAAAATACTGACAACTTGGGAGTCTTCTTTAATAGAAAATTACATTATAAAAATAAAATTAGGGTCCATATCTGGGCTCTCTACTCTGTTCCACTGGTCTATGTTTCTGTTTTTATGCCAGTACCATGTTGTCTTGGTGATCACCGCTTTGTAGTAAAGCTTGAAATCAGGTAACGTGATCCTGCCAGTTTTATTTTTGTTTTTCGACATTTCCTTAGCAATTCGGGGTCTCTTCTGATTCCATACAAATTTTAGGATTATTTGCTCCAGCTCTTTAAAAATGCCCGTGGAATTTTGATCGGAATGGCATTAAAAGTGTAGATTGCTCTAGGCAGTATAGACATTTTAACAATGTTTATTCTTCCGATCCAGGAGCATGGAATGGTCTTCCAAAGATACAAATGTAGTGAAAAGAAGGGCCATCTGTACCCCAATGTTTATAGCAGCAATGGCCACGGTCGCCAAACTGTGGAAAGAACCAAGATGCCCTTAAACGGACGAATGGATAAGGAAGATGTGGTCCATATACACTATGGAGTATTATGCCTCCATCAGAAAGTATCAACATGGACAGGACTGGAAGAGATTATGCTGAGTGAAATAAGTCAAGCAGAGAGAGTCAATTATCATATGGTTTCACTTATTTGCAGAGCATAACAAATAACACAGAGGACATGGGGAGATGGAGAGGAGAGGGGAGTTGGGAGAAATTGGAGGGGGAGATGAACCATGAGAGACTGTGGACTCTGAAAAGCAACTTGAGGGTTTTGAAGGAGCGGGATGTGGGAGGTTGGGGGAGCCAGGTGGTGGGAACTATGGAGGACAGGCATTGCATGGAGCACTGGGTGTGGTGCAAAAACAATGAATTCTGTTATGCTGAAAATAAATAAATAAATAAATAAACAAACAAATAAATAAAATTAGGGATGCCTGCGTGGCTCAGTTGGTTAAGTGGCTGCCTTCGGCTCAGGTCATGATCCCAGCGTCCTGAGATCAAGTCCTACATCGGGTTCCTTGTTTAGCAGAGAGCCTGCTTCTCCCTCTGCCTCTGCCTCTGCCTCTTACCTGCCACTCTGCCTGTGCTCACTCTCTCTGATAAATAAATAAATAAAATATTTAAAAAAAATAAAATTAGGAGTAAGTGTAGGTATTTATTTAGACCAGAAAGGAAATAATAGTGAATTTAAATGTGTTTCTAACTCAACTTCTCCTTAACCAGATTTCACAAATGCTGGAGACACTCCTGTGTCACCCAACATGAAGGGAAGCATGACAGAGAAGACGTCAGAGTAGAAATACATACTGGCCCTGATTGAATGCAGTAAAAGTATCTTGTTTTTGAAGAATTTAACATACATATGACCATATGAACATATATCTAAGGTCCCTTCTAAAGACATTGAAGGATGAAGGATGTTGCAGCTTAAGCTTTGTTAGTTTCACTGTAAGTCTACCTCCATTTATTAAATGTGACAGACCAAAATCTTCCAGGAAAGCTGGAAATTCCAGTGTCCCCCAAAGCTATGAGATTTGAATCAATCTAATATGTCAGGAAGAGAGTAATGTTATTCCACAAGCCCCAGATGTAACTTAAGGCTATACTCAATGACTTAACCATTCTTCTTGTGTGTATAGTTAATAGATCAATATTTTAGTTATAGGTACCCAGTAGTCAATGCCCTAAAATTGAAAAATATATTGTTTCTTAGAACTATCTGTTTGAAAAGTTTGAGGGTTCAGGTTTACTTAGAATAATCTATTTAATCTAAATTATTTTTAATGTTTAATATCCTAAGTACGCTTTGAGAAATATTCTTTTTCACTTTCTGTGGATGACTGGAATGAGTAAAGGAGTCCCTGTTCACTGTATTCATGCTCCCCTAAAGAGAGGGGAGTATCCAGACTTAAAAATAATTATCCTAAGGCATTTATTGTCCTTTAAAAAACACATTCTAAGTATACATACCAGGAATCCTTGTTTACAAGAGTATTCAAAATTGTCAACTTTTAATAATGAGTTCAAAGTTTACTTCCAGTGAGTGGACAGGAAACTCTTTATGGTCAAATGAGAAAGAGCCTAATTTCTTGGACTTAAAAATATTACATTATAATAAATTTCATAAAGAGATTTTTAAACTTAAAAAATAGATAGATTTTATATCATCCTTTACTTTTTATTTATCTAGTTACCAGAAAGTTTCCTTGGTATGTATTTCTGGGCAAGATAACATTGTCACTTGGTATTTATAAAGTATCTTCATGTAAAGCATGTCTTTTTTTTTTTTTTTTTGGTAATTTGTGAGTGTTTGATGCTCATGAAAAATGTCAGATTGACATCCCTAGATACCAGAGTCCTCGATTTGTGCTTTATATAAGCCTTGGGGAAGCAGAGCTTTCCCAATGATCCTAGCCAGCATAGTTACAACAGAGCAGTTTAAGCAATAGCTGGATGGCTCAGAGGTTGGCCTCTTTGCTGAATCTGTCAGCCAATGTACCAATTAACTCAAATACAATTTTTATGATGTGTACCAATTTCATTGGAAAGTGAATACATGGCTGTAGATTTTACAGTTGCCTCAAGAAACAAAGAGCTAAACTAATTGCAAAAGCTGTCACTATTGTCATTGAGCCACTGAGTTGAAAAGTTTACGAAAAATCTCTCACAGTTTGCTTTGTACCAAAAGTCATGATTTTACATAAATTATACTATTTGCCTTGGAGGCAAACATAAGAAAAAGATAAATAATCATATAAATGCAGACCTTATGTATTTTATTTATATAGCCACAAATTTCATTGTATATATTAAGCAATCTCATTCTTCTCAGTTATATGCTTAATAAACCCATTGCTAAAACTTTTTATTAAGCAACATTTGGCCTTCATGAAAATGTTGTTTTCAAAATGTATAAACATATTCCATATAAGATCTGTTTTTGTGACTTGCTGATGATTCTTTAAAAGACTAAATGTGTGGATGACTTCTCTTTATTATGACAATCAGATAATCTTGTGGATCTGTGAAATTAATGTAAAAATGAGAGACCCCTAAGGAAACAGAAGAGTTGTGATCTGAGGTGAAGATTGGTAGAAGGGAAGTGGGTCTGGGGACAGTTAAGAGTTGAGGAGAATCTGGTTCTTTGTGCTAAGTTTAGGCTGAGGAAAAATTTAAGTGTTTTTCTCTCTCACTTCCAAAATCTAGATTATTTCCTGTAAAATGGCCCCTAAAGTCAGAATAGCAACAGAGGAAACCCAGATCTGGCTGGGATTAGAGACTAAGTTGTCTAGAATGAGAACTAATAAAATATTCCTAGAAAGACAAGACAAAAACTTTTCTCACCCCATTGTCTCATAAATTGTTCTAGAAGATCATAATTTGGGAATTAGAAACTTCTGGAAGAGAGCAAAACCCAAGCATGAAGCCTGGAGAATGTCTTGAAGGGCAAAGTCACCTGTAAAGTTAGGCAACATGTTCAATTGGTAGCAGTCTCTTTGACCTGGAGTGTATTTTTCTAACCTCTTTCTTCAAATTCCAAGGACAGAAGCTAAAACCAGACTTTTAGCAGTATTTAAATTTTAAAAAATTAGTAGCTTGGACATAGAGAAGAATATATACAGCAGAAAATCATCTTAAGAAACTCCTCAAAGGGGCGCCTGGGTGGCTCAGTGGGTTAAGCCGCTGCCTTCAGCTCAGGTCATGATCTCGGGGTCCTGGGATCCAGCCCCGCGTCGGGCTCTCTGCTCAGCAGGGAGCGTGCTTCCTCCTCTCTCTCTCTGCCTGCCTCTCTGTCTACTGTGATCTCTCTCTGTCAAATAAATAAATAAAATTAAAAAAAAAAAAAACTCCTCAAAGGAAAAAAAAAAAAAAGAAACTCCTCAAAGGAAAATATAAATGAATAAAATTACTTGGCAATGCAAAATGAAAATAAGATATGTGGAGTCTAGTGATAGGCATATCAACATCCTCATACCTGAAGTTCTGAAAGAAAAGTAGATGGGATAAAAGATTGAATAGATAATTCTAAGAATGTAGCCCAACAATAACATAATCTGAAGACCAACTTAATTTTTTAATACAAAATTTTAATAATTAAATATAAAAAGACAATTCTAAAGCTTCCTAAGGAATATTATATATTCTACAAAGAAAACTAGAATGAAATTGACCCTGAACTCCAACACTTGAAAGTTTTGAAAGTGTTAATGGCAAAGTCCAGAGCTAGCATTTTATACTTAGCCAAATTATCATTTAAATGGAAGGGTGAAATGGGATGTTCTCCAGGGTTTCACTGCCTATAGAACTTTTTGCTCAGTAATCATATGTGGATATTGATTACCATATGGGAAAGAGCAGTCCTAGGTATTTGCATTCTACAAAAAGACCATCTTCAGATTTATTCTTCAAGGAACTACTCTCAAGGGGGATTCTATGAGATATAACACAAGTGTGGGTAAATTAAGAGTTTAGTGTAGTTTGTTGTCATTTAGAAAAGTAAAACAAAAAGTAACAAAACATACATCTATTATAATCAGAACTAAATTGCAAATAATATCAACATAGCTGGGTAAAGAAAGAAGAAAATAAGATGTAAGGAGATGTGTACACCTTATTCAGAGAAAAGACACTGATATGTATGAGTTTAACAAATTAAAACAGAAAAAGGATGAAAATGTATGTATATAAATGTAACGTGTAACTTTTAAAATAGCATTAAATGTTGATCCATCTAATGGAAGCCAAGAAAAAGCCAGGAAGCCAAGGGGGAAAAAAAAGCAAGAACTGTGATAAACACAACATAGAAATTACAAAAATAAGTCCTAATTTAACAGTATTTTCAAAATAGTTGAGTTTAACTCATAAATTAAAAACACAGACTCTTATCACATTATAAAAGGCAAACCAGCAGTGTTTTGTCCTAGAAGACATAAATTAAAAGACTATGGGGCGCCCGGGTGGTTCAGTCTGTTAAGTATCTGCCTTGGGCTCAGGTCATGATCCCAGGATCCTGGGGTCAAGTCTCACAAGGGGCTCACTCCTGCTCAGTGGGGAACCCGCTTCTGCCACTCACCCTGCTTGTGCTCTCTCTTTCTCTCTGTCAAATAAATAAATAAAATCTTTAAAAAACTTTGAAAAAGTTAAAAATAAGAAATAAAAATATAAGAAAAGAAAGCTTCAGATAGAAGGGAATTCAATGTGCAAAACAAGCTAAAAGAGATGGCATCAATTGATAAAGTAGATATAATATACAAAGGAATATCAATATATAAACAACTGGAAGAATTATAGGAGAAATACCTCAAAGTAATTCAAGATACTCTTATATTTATTTGAAAAATGTATCAAAGTAGCAAAGTAACTGAAGTTATAGAAAATTTGAAGAATACCAATATTAACCTTGAAATAATATGCAGGTGTATAGACATATACTCTACATCTCAAAAAAATGCGTATTCATTTTTAGCATATTTGGAAAATGGAGTTGTGCACATAATATCCAAAAAGGAAACCTCAACAAATTTGACAGAATCAACAACTTAGAATTTATGTTTGCTAATGACAATGAAATAAAAATTTAGATTTAATCTAAGTTAATTTAATTTAATGAGTGTACATTTAAATCATACAAAATTATGTAAAGGTAAAATATAAATATATTTGTGTATTTAATAATACATACTATTATTAAATATGTATTTATAATAAAATCATAAAGATTAGTTAAAAATACTTAGAACCAAAGGAAAATGAAAACACTACATTTCAAAAGTATAGAGTGTAGCTGATAAAGTAGAACTAAGAAGGATATAAATAAGTTTACATATATTTAAGCAAATAAGACAAATTCTAAAAAAATTATCAAAATACCCAAATATAAAAGTTGGTGAAAGATCAAGAGAGCAAACTAAGGGAGACAGAAGGAAAATAATAGCTGTAAAAGTAGAGGTCAGTAATATAAATAATAACAACCAGAAAAAAAATCAATAAGGAAGATTAACAAAATTAAAAAACAGCAACAACTGTGTTTTAAGAAAGAATAATTTAGCCAAATCTCTGTGAAGAGGGATAAAATAAATAAGAACATGCAAATACAATTCTGAATGTAAAAGAGAAATAATTGCAAATACAACAGAAGATTAATAGCTTAATAAAAGAACATAGTGAACAAATATACACTAATAAATTGGAAACTTATGGGACTTAAGAGAAAACAAATAACCTTTTATAGTCTAATATTTTCTATCTTTTCATTTACTTCAAATGACTTTTTGTTTACCTCATGGTGTATAATTTTCAGATCTGCTTTAAAGTCTTGATCTGATAATTTCAACATCTGGGTTATCTTGCAGCTGACATTTTTTATTGCTTTTTTTTAGAATAAATCACATTTTTCTGATTCTTTTGATGTTGAATAATTTTTATTCTCATTTTGTATAAATATAATATTACATATACTCTGGGTTATGTTGTAAAATCACTGCAAAGGGGCGCCTGGGTGGCTCAGTGGGTTAAGCCGCTGCCTTCGGCTCAGGTCATGATCCAGGGGTCCTGGGATCAAGCCCCACATCGGGCGCTCTGCTCAGCAGGGAGCCTGCTTTCTCCTCTCTCTCTGCTTGCCTCTCTGCCTACTTGTGATCTCTCTCTCTGTGTCAAATAAATAAATAAAATCTTAAAAAAAATAAAATAAAATCATTGCAAAATACTACAGTTTTTGTTTCAGGAGTCATTCAACCTGCTAGTCTTACACTCTACTTTCTGTGTGAGTTGGTTTTAATCTCAGTACCATTCTCCAAGCCTTTGCTACATTGGTTTGAGTCTGACCCATGCATGTGTAGACCAGAGGTTACTCTGGAACTTGTCAGGGTTCATACACAAAATTAAGGGGTCTCCTTCTTTGGTTCTCTCCTTCTATGTACTCTCCTCATTGTCCAACTTACAGGGGTTCCCTTTCCTGTTTTCCTTTGCTCAAAGGATGACATGATTTCCATCAGCATTTTACCTCTGGCAGGGTGTGGCTTTCTGACTGGTATCTACTTAAGGAACATGCATGACCTTATGAAAAAGAAAAAAAAATTTTTTTAACTCTCCTCCATAGTCTACCTGCTTTTGTTTGTGATTTCTGGATACTAAATAACTCAACAGTATATTGCTTTTATTCCCACCTCTTTTAAGATCCGGAGATAATCACTGCACTTTTCATTTTAAAGCAGTGTGTTTTTATTGAGAAATTACCAAGTGCTAATAAGCACCAGGAAGATAGGGATGAAAGATGCAATCCCAGATCTCAAGAACTTCAAAAATCAAGAATAAAGACAGTTTAGTTAATTTAAAAAAATAAGTATGATAAGAAGAACAATAGAGACATGTATAGAATTCTATGAGAATTAAGAGGAAGAGCCCTTAATATAGCCTGCTAACTCTTCCTAGAAGAGGATATTTCTGAACTGAATCTTGAAGGATGTATAAGAATTACCCAGCTGAAGAAGTGAGTGTTAGGGAAGAAGTCCTAGGCATAGAACCTACCAAAAAAAAACAAAAACAAACAAACAAACAAACAAAAAAACTGGTGTAAGGTTGCTGGTGAAATTTTCAGTGAAATCAAACAATCAGTATTCCATACCATAGCAGGTATGCCGAGGTATTGATGAGAGATTAATAAAGATTGTACAAGTGCTAGAGGAGGGACTTGCTCTTTGTGACATTGTGGACAAGCAGGTGGAAAAGAGTGGCATAGGGAAAACTAGATAGACTAGGAGGATATGATGGTAAACCTGATGGGAGGAGAGGGAAAAAACTCCCTGAAGTGAAGCAGAGAAGTTGAGAATAGAAGAAGTGAGTGCGGTAGATTTGAGAGAGGTTATGGAAATGATGTGAGAGGATTTGGTAAGGGATGCTCTAAATATAGGAGAAGAAGCCCCAGGATATTTCCAATTCTTACTTGTTTTATAAGGCGAGTGGTTACATCAAGGATCAATTTAAGAATTGTGGGTTGAATCTTGAAGGAAAGAGGCTACATTTAGTTTAGATCATGCTGCAACTTGAGATGCCTCTAAGTACCTCAAGTGAAGACACCAAATGGGCACTTGCATAAGTTCAACTGGGATACCCCCCCCAAAAAAAATTAGAGCTAGATGTAAATCTTTGAGAGGCCATAGCATTATAGTTGTTAGAGGTAGAAGGGACATTAGACATTTACTTGATTACTACTATTTTTCAGGGAAACCTCTCCAAATAGAGAGTTAAAGTGATTTGTTCAGCTGGTAATCTCAGGCAAACTGGGACTCCGATGCAGGAGTATCATGTTTGCACCACACACATTAATACTGTGCTGTCCTGCACTATTCTGTTGTTCCATCCATGGTAGGGTAATACTGTTCTAGAAATTAAAAATCACATGCTCAGGTGCCAGATACATGAGTGACAGGTTGATTTTATTCCATGAAATTTCAAAAGAGCAACTTTCATTCCTGCTCACAATTTATGTTTACATTTCCAATGATAAAAGCAATGGGCAGAATAGAATGAGAGAACTAGGGGAAATGATGAAGAAATAGAATTTGAGTTTAGCTGAAAACGACTATTTTGAAAAATAAGTACTTGAACCAGCTAAGAATCATTAAAGGTAACAGGTTGTGTGTGTGTGTGTGTGTGTGTGTGTGTGTGTGTAAAATGCCTAGAAGAGATCCTGGTACAGTAATAAGCTCCTGCTCAAGCAATTGTAGCTTTATTAGTTTGAAAACACAGCCACTGAGGTTATTCCTACAGTGTTCATTAAATTGTGAAAGACTATTCTGAAACTAATGGTCTAGAAGAGCTAAAGCACTGAGCATTCCAAGGGAGACAAGAACTACCCAGGTGTGTAGTTATTACCTGAGGATAACTTTCTTGTTCAACAAGTTTCTTCTTGCAAATGAAACAAAATATAACCACTGATGAATTCACTCTTTGCTCCAAAAGTGTGTATATAAGACTTGATATAGTTGGAATTTTCCCATAACTGTTAGAAAACCAGTTTATGGATCAAAACCAGATATATTTTTGCTGTACTGGCCCAAAGGTAGTGTAGAAAATGTGAAGATTAAGAGATTCATTCTCACCTGTCGCTGTAATTGAATCTGTCTTCGTCCTCCAACCCTTGACTAATCTAAATGCTGTGACTATTCAAGAGGATCTTGATCCAGTTTATTGTGTCAGCTGTGAGGTGAAGGGAAGTGGTTAAGCTGAGCTCCATTCTATTATGATTTCAATAAATCTACATCTTATAGTGATCAAAACCAAAGACAAGCAACAGTGAAGCATAACGGTGCTTGTAAGCTGTTGAAGTCCCTCTGTTCCATACTCAGAGGTTTGTCCAGGGAAGGTCTTCCTCAGTGCCAGGCTTGGCTAGCTGACAGACTATCCTGTAATGTTTCTATAATTGTAGCATCTTAAGGAAAGTCTGTGCTGATTTAAAAACAACAACCACATAGGGGCGGCTGGGTGGCTCAGTGGGTTAAGCCTCTGCCTTCGGCTCAGGTCATGATCTCAGGGTCCTGGGATCAAGTTCCTCCTCTCTCTCTCTCTCTCTCTCTCTTTCTCTCTCTCTCTCTGCCTACTTGTGATCTCTCTCTGTCAAATAAATAAATAAAATCTTAAAAAAAAAAACCAACCACAATAATAACAAAAACAAAAACAAAACAGTGACAGGCCTCAACCCTCCTAATTACCACTGTATAACAACTGTTTTCTTAAGTTCCATGATCAAGTAGGAGTCTGGACTAGTTGGCCTTAAGGGATTCACTTCCACTCTAAGCATCTGTGGTGCTACAGGTTGTTTAATGATATGTAGAAATTCCTCTCTGGCCCTTCAGAATACTGTTATCCCCAAGATAATGTTAAAGTCTCTTGATCTAGTTAAACAGAAGTGTTTTGTCTCTCTAGACCTTATAAACATGTACTTAACAAATTTTAGAATTGCTTTATCCTGACTGAGAATAATGAAACTCTGACTGACAAACTTATTTGAGGGGAGCTTTTTCTTTTTAATATATTTTTTTAAAGATTTTATTTATTTGTTTGAGAGAGAAAGATAAAGCGAAAGAGATGACTGGAGGGAGCCCGATGTGGGACTCAATCCTAGGACCCCAGGATCATGAACTTAGTCAAAGGCAGATGTTTAACTGACTGATCTACCCAGGCATCCCATGGGGGACCTTTAAATATTCTTAATTCTTTATGATCATGACTCTTAATCTTTTTTATTCCTCTAGCAGCTAACACAATGTTTGGCACATGTGATCCATAATTGTCCCATATTATCACATAGTAGTCACAGTACTGAATTACAAGCAATAAACACAAACCCAAGCTGATTTAAACAAAAATAAGAAGTATTTATTATGTTTTAAGTCATTTGGACAATTTCTAGGAGAAATGGAAATTTCGGGCACCAAGAGAGGCAAGCAATGCAGTAAGAACCAGAGCCAACATCATGTCAAAAAGTGTCAGTCCAGGATTGGCACCATTTCCTGTTGCCATCATTGTGCACTCTAGCACCTAAAGGTGGTGTCATGGCACTATTGACACGAGCCCCAGGATTCTTCCCCTGTCACTGCTGGTGCTGTCATACATGGAAATGGACATGGCGGTCTCTCCAGGTATGTCCAAAAGAAATTCTCTCTATTCCTTTGAATCCACTTCTTCGTTTTCAAAATCTCAGGAGACACATCAAATCAGCCACCCTTGGGTCATGTGCATATGCTTCAGCATGGCTTTCCTCTTAAACACATAAGTCAAAGACTTTAGCAGAAGTAGACAGCCAAAAGAATGGCAAATGTCTATTATAAAGGAGTCCAAAAAATAGCTGCTGAAGTGAATAGATGAATAAATGAGTGAACACTGTCACCTTGCATAAAAAATGCACTTCAAATGGGCATAGATTTATACTGCAATGTAGAGATGTAAGGAGTCTGTCATGAATAGTTAACTTTATTTTTTAATAGGAACATACCCACAATGAGCATCTTACTGTGAAGTTTAAAAAATAACAAGAGGATCATGGGAAAAGAGAGGAAAAAAATGAAACGGGATGAAACCAGAGAGGGAGACAGACCATAAGAGACTTAATCTCAGGAAACAAACTGAGGGTTGTTGGAAGGGGGTTTGAGGGAGGGATGGGGTGGCTGGGTGATGGACATTGGGGAGGGTATGTGCTAAGGTGAGCACTGTGAATTGTATAAGACTGATGAATCACAGATTTGTACCCCTGAAACAAATAATTCATTATATGTGAATAAAAAAATAATAAATAACAAGAGTGGTTAGTAGAATGCTAAGGAGAAGGAAAGGGAAGAGAGACAAGAATTATAGCATTAAGAAAACTACATTGTATCTCTGCTCTGCTCTATTCCATATGCATCAGAAATTTTAGACCAACTTGAGAGATGGAAACTGCAATCAGTAGTTGGTTACGATAAAGCTAGGTTAGCAGATGCCGCTTGGAGCAGGAGTCAAAGTGGATCTAATAATTCCCTATAGTATCTATGTCCAGATAAAAGAGAAAGAAGAAAGAGAACTAAACACCTCACATCAAGGACGTTTGTGTGATTAGTCAAATAACTCACTTTACTTCTGTAGAGAGAAGCAAGAAGTAGGGCAAGAAGTTCCATTTATTTAAGAAAACATCTGCTAGAATCAGGAGAAATTTTTAATGGGTCTACCATTTATTATTCTTTTTTTTTAAGATTTTATTTTTTTATTTGACAGAGATCACAAGTAGGCAGAGAGGCAGGCAGAGAGAGGGGCGGAAGCAGGATCCCTGCAGAGCAGAGAGCCCGATGCAGGGCTCGATCCCAGGATCCTGGGATCATGACCTGAGCTGAGGGCAGAGGCTTTAACCCACTGAGCCACCCAGGCACCCCCCATTTATTATTCTTAAACTTCATTTCTTAAACTTCAGACTTCACTATTAATCCTAAAGATTAACCATGTTATATAACCTTTCCACCATTGGTTGAATTATTTTCCCCCAAAATTCACATGATGAAATCCTAACCCACAATACCTCAGAATGTGGCTTTATTTGGAAATATGATCATTGCAGATACAGTTAGTTAAGATGAGGTAAACTAAAGTACAGTGAGCTCCTAATCTGTTATCACAGGTGTCCTTATAAAAAGGGGACGGAAGCACACACAGAGAGAATGCAATGTGGAAATGAAGGCAGAAATCTGAGTGATCCTTCTTCACAACAATTAAACAAAGATTACCAGCAAACAGCCAGAAGCCAGGGGAGAGACCTGGAACATTCTTTTCCTCACAACCCACAAAAGGAACCAATCCTGACAATACCATGATCTCAGATGTGTAGCTTCCAGAACTGTGAGATAATAAATTTGTTATTAAGCCACTCAGTTTGCAGCGATTTGTTATGGCAGACCTAGCAAATCCCTACGTAGCTCTAGGGAGATCAGCAGAAGTCAAGATAGTCATGTTTCCCATTTGCCAAAAACACTGCCTACAGATCCTTTGAGGCTTCTGTTTAGTCTAAATTGTCCTTCCTTCTACTTCCCTATTTCTTCCACTCTTCAGACCTAACTTCCTTCAAAGAAGTATGCATTTGCTGTTCCTACTCTCTTGTTTCATGCCAACTCTTCAAACGAGAGCAATCTAACCTGTTACTCTTATTCACCACTCCACTGAAATTGCCTCCTTGAAGGTCATGAATGACTCCTAGTTTAAAATTTATTACATGGTGTTCAGAACTGTTTAAATGGTTCCCTTCTCCAGCCTTATTGGTTTGTTTAATCTTTGTTAGCTATTATGACATATTCTTCAGTTATTTTGTTTAGCTCTTAGGGATTCCAAGACCATTCTCATTTCTCTTTTCTTCTTCTGTGAATCCTTCTGTAAGTGACCCTATGCATCCTATCTCTATAGTAATTACATTAGAATCTATATCTTAAACTGTGACCTCTCCAATGAGCTGAGAAATGTATTTTCAAAGTTTTGGTGGTCCTCTCCACCTGATTATCCATACATACCTCATTTCAGACTAAATTTATTATCTTTTGTTGCTCTCATCACCTGGTTTTCCAGAAGTTCCTCCAAAGTTTTATCAAAACCCACTCAAAAAACATGTCATCCTAGACTCTTCCCTGTCTCATTTTAATTCAGCAAGCCAACAAGACTGATAGAGGATTTTTCCTTACAAATAAATTTCAAATATCATAACACATTTGAAAATCTCTTGTTATCAAATGCATGATATATTCTTTAGCATCTGCAGCAGTATTTGACGATTTCCTAAATACTCCAGTTATAGTGAACACATTCTTCAGTAGATTCAATTTCAGCAAGTGTTTTTTTTAAATCTACTTCAAGATCAAGTATGTGTGTTTCCTGTGTATTCCCTTAATATCCATTCCTCTATTGACAGTACTAAATGTTAAACTCCTTGTTCAATTGTGTATATATTCCCTGGGTGGTGAGTTCTTCAGGAGTCGAGTCTTAATTCTATGGCCTCAAAACTAGGACAGTAATTGTAAGTTAATGTAAGACTACGTTTGTTGAATAACTGACAGCCACCAGAATGTTTGGAAACACTTATTACTTTCAGTGACATCACAACTAGAGAAACAGAGAAGGAGAGATTTTATATCAATTGACTGAACTTGAATGACTTCCTCTGAATGCCAGAATTCACCAAACAGTAAAATATCAGTGACATAAAGTCGAAATAATACTATTTATCCTTGAGGTTTCTTTGAGATCTGAAATAGCAATGACCTGAATTGTAGCACATCTCCCTCGTATAAATAACTATATTCCAGGTTTCTCTTTCTCCATCTGTTACATGACTGGAAACAAGGCAAGTTAAGTCTCCAAAAGGAAATCTATCTGTTGTATATACAGTTGGCCCTTGATCAATGTGTGGGTTGCACATTTACCATCTCTGGTTTATGAATATCCTTGCTATTCTCCTTAATAACAAGAGAAACATTTTGTGTTGTAATTTTTAAGTAAGGATTTTAATTCACTAATTAGCTTAGCTTTTCACATTGTATTATTTTGTAATGTCTGGTGGTCCCTTGTTCATGGGTCACTTCTCTCCAACTGCTGCTTCCTTGAGGGTAGAGATAAGCTTATGCTTCTTTGTTTTTGCTCTCAGAAAGAATGCACAGACCTCTTGTGCAGTCAAAAAATTGACATATAATTTTTTACTCTTCCAAAACTTTACTAATAGCTTGCTTTGACTGGAAGTCATACAGTAACATAAACAGTTGATTAGCACATATTTTGAATGTCATATATATATCTTCATATATATATATATATACATATATATAATGTACTGTATTCTTTTATTTATTTGTTTATTTATTTATTTATTTGAGAGAGAGAAAAAAAAAAAAAAAACGTGAGCGGGGAGGAGGAGCAAAGGGAGAAGCAGACTCCCTGTTGACTAGGGAACCTGACATGGGGCTCTGTCCCAGGGCTCTAAGACCTGAGCCAAAGGCAGATGCTTAGCTGACTGAGCCACCCAGGTGCCCCATGTACTGCATTTTTACAGGAGAGTAAGTGTGAGAAAAGAAAATGTTATAAAGAAAATCATGAAAAAACGAAAATATTGTACCGTACTATAAAAAATATACATGTAAGTGAATCTACAGTTCAAATCCTTGTTCAAGGGCCAACAGTAGTAGAAAAATGATGATGGGCTGGCAAAAGACAAACAGAAATTCATCACATTCCCTTCCTACCATTCATTTTACAAATTCAGCTTTTACGAATGACTCTATTTCAACAAAGTTTTCTACAACTAAAACAGAAAATTACCAGAATAGACAAATATAAATAATGGATGATGAAATTCAGAATGCTGGTGAAGTCCACAGGACCTTGAAGAGATAGCTGATATAACCAGATAAAGAATTATTCTTCAAAATCCAATATAAAGGAATAATTCTTATCCTTCAATGGTACATGTTTTGTAAGTTAATGAAATGATAAACTTCTAAAACTAGAGTAACAACAAAAGTCACAGTGTGCAAAACATTAGATTAAAAATGGTTCTAGTTCTGGTTCTTTTCTTGTGGATATTTAGAAAGCACAGTTCTGCAACGTCTACTCTATTTTTAAGAATCTACCTTCCTAAAAATCTCGTTTCCGTTGTCCTGCATTAGGAAACCCTAGGAGATCCTTGTACCTTGTCTCAAAAAGATCAAAAGAAGCATTAAAGAGTCCAGAGACATTTTTGTAAGTAAGCACTAGTGTAGCAAGCTCAGATGCTTTCAAGGAAAGTAACAAAAATGAATTAAGGAGTTTCATTTGGTGTGAAAGTATCAGTACCTCTAAAAGCAACAGCATTGGTGATCTCCAAATAAAGTGGCTGATCCAATGATGTCATACTCTCTGAAATTATTTTCCGAAAGAAGCAGTGAAAGTATTTGTAATCTAAAGTATTCAATATTTAAATATCAATGTATTCTTTTATAACATTGTGCAGGCAAAAGAAAACAAGTCTGCATCCCTGCCTGCAGGCAGCCAATTTGCCACCTCTGGTTTATAAAAGTCCTTGCTACTCTCCTTGATAACAAGAGAAACATTTTGTGTTATAATTTTTAAGTAGGGATTTAATTCACAAAATACTTAGCTTTTCACATTCCATTGTTTTGTAACGTCTGGTGGTCCCTTGTGTGTGGGTCACTTCTCTCCAACTGCTGCCTCCTCGAGGATAGAGATAAGCTTATGCTTCTTTGTTTTCTCTCTCAGAAAGAATGCACAGTAGGCATATACAGTCCCTCCTTGTCAGTGGGATCATATAATAAGCATCCTGAGCAGACCACATTAGCTTGGCTCTTCCAAGCCCTTTGAACACATAACACAAATAACAAAAATATTTCAGAAAATGTCCTGCTGGATACATGACTTAGTCTATCATTTTGCTCCTAAATCAAAAACAAAAGCAGTAAACAAATGCCACACTATTCCCATTTCTATGTTTCACATTTAAAAGTCTGAACAGTATTAAATGCAGGTTTAAGCTTTTGGTTAAATTCAATTTCATTTATTCATTCAACAGATATTTATTGAGTCCCTATTAAGTGTCATACAGTCTTTCAGGTGCCATAGATGAAGCAGTTAATAAAGCAGAGTTCCTGCCTCTATGTCTAGTGAATTTTTACAAAGGGTTTTGCAAATAATATGCTGATAACAAGATCTGTTTGTTTGTTTTTTTCCCCCTTCTGGTCTTTATTTTAATCTTAGAAAATGCCCAATGTTAAAGATATAATTTTCTGATTTATGATCTATTCGTAAGTGAAAACAAGAAGTCCAGTTACAAACTTTTAAGTAATTATACTCAATAATTAAACAATCAAGAAAAATCCATTCTATTCTGTTTAAATGATTCAAAGGGAATTGAAAGTAATGGTCTATCTGGCAGAGTTGTGTGTAATTATTTTCCATTAATATTTGCAATAGACCAGAACTTAGGCTTGGAAATATACAGTGCTGTGGGGGATATTACAGAAAAGACTAGAAACTAAGTAGGCTTGTATAATGTTGTACTAAGTAGCATTTTATTGTTGTTATATAAGAAAATAACATATTGCTATTGCCATTAGTGCAGCTAGCATGGAGAGTCAGACCTTCAGGAATAAACCCTGATGGGGTGATCTCTGGCTGATGTTAACATTTTCCTCTTAGCAACACATACTTGCAAACAAAACAGCATATATTTGCTGTGACCTTGGGGAAACATCAGTTTCCTAAAGATAAATTGACCAACATATAAAAGGCATGTAATTCCAAACTAATCAAACATAAAACAACTTAAATAACTGGCATTCAGGAAATGAGCACAATAAAAAGGAGTGCAGAATCATGTCCTTATCTTGAATTCCTCTTACGAAAGTTGCAAATGTGAAAAGTACTTCAGTATTTTTTGCTCAAGCTGTTCAGACCTCCCAGACAAGTAGAAAGTTCTACTGTTAGTCTTTCTGATTCTGCCTTCTTTTTTTCTCTGGGTGAATGTGAGGAGAGAAGTAACCCCTGAGGTCTAAACTAGAGACAGGGCTTCTTGGCAAGGCCGATAAATAAACAGCAATTTTTAGAGCCACTTGCAAGTCAAGACTCAAGCAGCAGTGGTGACTTTGTCCTCTCTGTTTCAGTTCCCCCTTCTGCCTAATGTATCTCTTGCCCTGTCACAATCCTCTTACTTCTTAAAGTGCCTCCCTGCTTTCCAGATCATCTAACAGCACCTTTGCAAACATGGTGGCAGGTAGCCAAACTTAATGACATGACTTCTTAGGACTTTTTTCTTCAAATTGATAAATTTACCCAAAGAAATAGATGTGCTTTAGTCTAAATATAGTAAGATCGTTCTTGAAAAAGAAAGTGCACAGCACGGAAAATAAATTTGTTTAGGATATGATTTTTTTGCTCTTCAGTCTCCAAAATTACAATGAAGAATAATGCATATGTTGAGAAATTTGGTGATTACTTCTTGTCTCTGGCAATTAACACTCATCGCAAGGAACAATTTCCTCCTCAGCCTCAAAGAACAGATTTTGAATTTAACATGGTATAATGGGGAGACTGCAAAACAGGAACCAATGGAATTAAGTCCTGTTTCTAAGCATTCTGTATTTAGAATAGTCGAAAGACTAAAAAGAAGTCATATTTCATATTTCTTTTTGGATTTTCATTTTGCTTTAGGAAAAGCCTAGGAAACTACCTACTCTACTTCCTGAAATTTCTGAGAGAGAGGATCTTTTAGCCTTTATGTGAAAACTAATTATGAAAGGCTTATTATTGTAGCACTGCTCGTAATTGTATTACAATCAGCTTTATTCATCAGAAAGTTCTATGCAAAATCTGTACTTTTCAAATTCACTGTTGGTTAACGTTCTGCCTTTTAGAGTCACAAGACAAAGCAGGTTTGTCTCCATATATGGATAGATTCACATATATTCCACACAGGGAATATTTAGTAAAATATAGGATGCAAAATGAATGGAAAATTAATACATATGAATCCTAAGTTTGGAAGTACTGCAGGAAACATTTCAGTTATGCAATAAATATTCATTAAGCTGTGCACTACACTGGGCACTGGAAAAGATCATCAAAATAAATTTTGTGAAAAATATAACTTCTGAATTCATATATACAACTGAAATGCATAAAATTCAAATTTTACTTTGTTTTTATAATCAGTATCTGCCATTTATATTTCTTTGTATTTTAAAGTTGTATGATTGAGCTCAATAATCTTCTCAACCTAAAACTATAGTTCCATACCTATCTCCAACTACTTTCATGCACCCGCTACTTGCTCCAGATGACCTGAGCTACTCATCCTTTTCCTAAACATCATTTTGGTTTTATTTATCTATGTCTGATTCCTTTTTCTTAATAGTTCCTTCTGTCTCTTGGAAAGATCTGTTGAAATTCTACTCACATAAACCCTATGAAGCTTTTCCCTGACTGTAGTCAGAGAAGTCTCATAGTAAAGTACATCATTATTAAGAACAATTTCTGTTTTTTTAATAAGCATACATGTCTGTGTAAGTTTACACACATATATGTGATTTTTCCATATCATATCACATCATAGCTCCCCCCCATGCCATTTTTTAGGGAAAAACACATGCATTGGTTGTATATGGGCTATGGTTGGAGAAATGAGTGCTTCTCAATCTAAATGTCTTTCTAGGGGCACCTGGGTGGCTCAGTCCTTAAGCATCTGCCTTTGTCTCGGATCATGATCCCAGGGTCCTGGGATTGACCCCTGCACCAGACTCTCTGCTCAGCAGGGGAACTTGCTTCTCCTTCTCCCACTCCCCTGCTTGTGTTCCCTGTCTCACTGTATCTCTCTCTGTCAAATAAATAAATAAAATCATAAAATAAAATAAAATAAATAAACAAATAAATGTCCTCTTGAAAGAAGCTCTGAGGGACGCCTGGGTGGCTCAGTTGGTTAAGCAGCTGCCTTCGGCTCAGGTCATGATCCCAGTGTCCTGGGATCGAGTCCCACATCGGACTCCTTACTCGGCAGGGAGCCTGCTTCTCCCTCTGCCTCTGCCTGCCACTCTGCCTGTGCTCGCTCGCTCTCCGACAAATAAATAAATAAAATCTTTTTTTTTTTTTTTTTAAAAAGAAGCTCTGAGATCTACAGACCGCTTGCTTAAAAAAGTTAGTCATGAAGAAAAAGATCAGACTATGTTTCACAAAAGATGAGGTTTTATTGGAGAACTGTGGAGAGACATACTTTAGAATGATAGTATCCATAGATGTCTAATCTCTCATTAATACCATAGAAATAGATCAGGAATTTTAGGTGAGGAATCAAGATTGGAAGAGTTACAAACACTAGAAATGTTGTATCTTTTGCATGTATATCTTTTTAGAAATGTGTTTTAAAATAAAAGTCTTTTTTAAAAAAATTAAGCAAGGTGTACGTGATAGCAAGAGTCATCTGTGATATTCAACTCCCACTCTCCTGTCACCCTTCCCTTATGCTCCCACTACTGCCCATCAAAAAATGTTCTATTGGTGAAGAATTTTTATTTAATTTGATCAATGGAAAATTCCACCCTGGTCTTAGCCCTGATGAATATCGCAGAACCTCACTCAATGGGTTGGTTACTTGGGCCACCTTCTTGCAGAATATGCAAGTCTCAGATGAACCCATATGGAACAATTTGCCAGCAGCCATTGGCCTGGACTGCATCTGATGAACTCAAACTGATCATGTATGTAGAGATGTGAAGACTAGAGCCCTGGAAACTTGGCTAGCCTATTTAATAAAAGTTTGTTAAACACCATTTAATTTTATGCCAAGGTTCATAGCTTCCCAAATCACATGTGCTACACCTATCTAACAGCAATGCATGTCTTATTGGAAAGGCAAAAAATTTCATCTATTTTGCTTTTAAAACTTAATAAAGATTGCAAAAAAAAAAAAGATAAAATGGAATAGGTGGGGTTTTGAAGGATTTGAGGGCAGATAAGGAAAACATGAACACAAGAGACAGCAAGTTTTACTGGGTGGTGCTTGGACAAGGTTGCATGAGAGGTGAAGTTTCTCATGGTGTGAAACTGTCCAGACACAAAGTGAGGGACCATCTAGAGGTACAGGAGGATAAGGGGACTCCCATGGGAAAGATCAGAGAAGAGGTCCGTAAATCTAAGTGATGTCACTAAGCAGCATGGTGGGAAGACTCTGGATCAGACAGCCCCATGAGGGTAGTAGCAGCAACTTGGGGTCCCTGTGACCTGGAAATCTCTCATCTATTGCTAGCCGATGAGGGAGGTGAGGTTTTGCAGGGTATGCAAAGCAGGCAGGCTCTAAATGACTACAAATCTGTTTGTTTGGGCTATTTTTAAATGACTGTATATGTAAAAATTTGAATTTGGCACTGGCAGCCTGAATCTTCCAGAAATAAACAACATAGGTGCTAATACATAGAGGCCATCTTTGGCTTATTTATATAACAATAGGGAAAAGGGAGGATTGCATCTCATCTTTGGAGACCATTTTAATAGAACATAGACTAGCATGAGACTCTGGACTGTATATGCTAACTCAAGACAAAAATGTAGAACAGGGGACGCCTGGGTGGCTCAGTTGGTTAGGCGGCTGCCTTTGGCTCAGGTCATGATTCCAGCGTCCTGGGATGAGTCCCACATCGGGCTCCTTGCTCGGCAGGGAGCCTGCTTCTCCCTCTGCCTCTGCCTGCCACTCTGTCTGCCTGTGCTTGCTCTCTCTCTCTCTCCCTCTCTCTGACAAATAAATAAAAATTTTTTTAAAAATGTAGAACAGAAGAAGTTAAGTGGGAACTGAGAAATAAGCCTGAGCCTTAGCAGTGGAAAGGTCTTAAAGGGTCCCAGTATAGGTCTGCAGCACCCACCAAAAGTCAGTGACCTCTACTGAAAGGTGAATTCCATTTTGCTTTCCAAAGCCTTTCCCCATTTCTTTCTTCAATCTCATAGGTACAGTTGTTTTCCAGCAAACACAAATTGATTTCTTATCAATTCAAAGCTATACTTTCTTTTATCTTCTTCAAAATGTTTTCAGCATTTCTGTAAGTATTAACCATTTTAACCCTGAGTTCATACTCTTTTTTTGCAAAATTGTGAGTATAAAGCATTACATTCTAACTAAAACAAGACTATAATATTTTGTTCTACATTTAGATTATTACCTTTAAAAATATGTATTTAACATATACTGTGTGTCAGGCTATATTATGCTGGACTTTGGGAACAAGCCTTGGGATGAAAGACACAGTTCCTGGCCTCATGGAGCTTGTGCTAATGAGACAGCTGGGACTACACTCTGTTACTAGACTGTCTTTCTAAACAGCTTGTGGATGAAATAGTTCAGGGACAATACATTCTGGGAGTGTGTTAGGCTTACATATACTAGTTATTATAAGAAGTCCAGTAGACCAGTAGCAATAGTTTGCTCCATTTTGTGTTTTTTTTATGTCTTCTTAGGTTTTCAGGTCTCTGGAAGGAAGTCTTGTCCAGATCATGTCTATATAGGTGAGCTCACTACAAGAAAAAGGAAACTAAATGCTGAAGGATGATCTGCATGAAAAGAACCTGGCAATGTTTCTGGGTCCTACAAAGTCCACATGTGCTAAAGCAGATTACCCCTCTATGTTAGGGAATCATAGGAAAAAGTTTTCCATTCCTCAGAGTAACCCTTATGGAAGGATTCACATCTAATTAGGCTGTTTGAGTTAAAGATCTTTCAGATCTCTGTTGCTTCATGGGCATGTGGTTGAAATGATTCAGGTTGTATGTTATCAGGGGCATTGAATGCCAAGACACCTATTTCTTAAATGAGGTACTTCAGGAATGGGGGAATGGCATCTCCCTAGGACAGGCAATTGCTGCCTACTCCAATGAAACCTTACCAAAATGTTAGGTTTGTGATACAGGAGTATATTGGTTTGCTAGGGCTACAACAACAAGGTACTGCACACTGGGTGGGTGGGCTTACAAAAGGGAAATTCATTGTCTCACAGTTTGGAGACTAGAAGTCCAAGATCAATGTGTTAGTGAGATTGGGTTCTTGTGAGGCTTCTCTTTTTGGCTTGTGGATGACTTTCTTCTCTGTTCTGTATTTACTTGATCTTTCCTCTGTGCATGTCTATATCTGATCTTTTCTTATAAAGAGACCAGTCTGCTGGATTAGGGCCCACCCACATTACTTCATTTAACCTTAAATACCCATTTTAAAACCCTGTCTTCAAATAACACATTCTAAGATGCTGGGGATTAGGACTTCCACATATGAATTTAGAGGGATGCAATTCTGCCCATAATAAGGGGTGGTGACTGAATCCTCCGCAGAAACCACACTTGCTTAATGAGAACATTGTGCAGGATTCCTAAAGAAACAATAATTTAGAGGCATCTAACTCAATATAAAGACAACATCTCTTTGTCTTGAGCACAATCTCTATTTCAGTTCATAATTCATGTATGAAACCACTATGTGAAAGAGAAGAATGCCTCACTAGTGCTAAGTCATGGTTAGTTAGGTTGTTGGCTCTTTACAAAACTAATAACTCTGCCTTAAATTAAACTGATCAGTCTCCTAAAACAATGGGCACCCCTTCCCCTGTAGTCAGAGAATCTGTCTTCTATAATGACAAGGGGCACAATTCTCCCAAAAAGTGACCTTCCATAATTGTGAGGTGATTTTCTGTAACTCTTTATTCTGTGATTTAGTTGACAGCTCCTCTCATTAAAGAGAAGAAAATCATATATTTAGTCTTCGTTGGGGCCGGCCTTTTGTATGTGCACAATTAGTATATAGTTGAAGACAGTGGTAAGTATGTTCTGGGCAGAGGACAGCAGCTATAAGAGCACAAGCACAAAGAGGAGATGGCTTATGAAGAACTACAGCATTTGATATGAGAGCAGTGTAAGGAAGTTATTTCTGAAGGGAGAAAGTGAGATGGGAAGTGGGAAAGTAAGTCACAAAGGACTTGGGACGTAAAGCTAAGGAATTTCAAGTTTATTCTGAGGCTTTTTCCCTATTGTTGTTATTGTTTTCTTTTTAAATGTAAATTTATTTTTGTTCTTTCATAAATTAGCCATTACTCAGAATATCTGCTTCCTGGGAGTTATATGGAAAAACAGAGATCATAAATTCACACTGTCATCGTAATATTTTAAAAGTTTGAAGTTCATGAAAATATATTATGTAGGAGTTCAAAATATAGGGTGGATCACAATGCATATCATAAAATTACCCATCAATGTAACATGTTCACAGAAATTGGAGTTAAAGGATTGAATTTTCATAAGCAAGAAGAGAATACTGGAAACAGAGATGATACTTAAAATACTTAATTTTCAGTTTCAAAGGTTAAGTTGAGATATAATTAATTGAAAACAATTCTCAAACAATTTAGTAAATTTCTTCTAAGTGAAAGTGGTCTTTGAGTTCATTTGGAAGCTACTGTCATACCATGTTATAAATGATAAACTCAAATTCAGATACTGAATCAAACTATGGAGGTTGTATCTATGCTTTTTGAAATATGTATGACCTTACTCTATTCCTCATGGGTGAAATGCTGCTAGTTTGTTTTTATTTATTTATGTATTTATGTATTCATTCATTTGTTCATTTCTTGAAATGTCATTAGTTTAGATCTTCCTGTATAAATGAGACAGGAATTTTCTAGAGAAAGCATTCTGCTACAGGCCTGAAATCTCGTAGTTCTTCCTTTTTTGTAATCTCATCCATTGGTTCATCCTCACTTCATTTATTTCAATGGAATGCTGATATTTGTCTAATATTATTTCTAGGTTATCCTTCCCAGGCTTTTGATCTTTATCCTCCAATCTGAAATGTCCTTTTCATAGGTCGTCCCTGTATATTATAAAAAATCTCTCTTCAGCATAATACTCCCTTCCCTATAGTTTCTTCATTGGAGCATTGAAACTTGAAAATTCCCTGTCTGTCAACTTACCAACTTAGATCATCATTTGTCTTCTTCATTTTAAGGGATAAGTATTATGTGATAATAGAGTTGTATATAATGTTAAAGAAAAAAAATTATTCTGACACTTGTTAAGATGACAAGGAAGACCTTATTAGGACTATTGTGATGAACCTCAATCCTATTGCTATTGAGAAGAAAGATAGGGCTCAACTCTGAAAGTGAGGATTTATACCTAATGATCAGAATGAGGGGAATCAATGGATGGAAAATTATAAAGGGACATGAAGAGTAGGAGGGCTCTTGCTAAACCAGTTTAACAGAATTCCTGCTAAAGGCCAGCCAGAGTACCCACATATCAAAGGTAGAGGATGAAGATTTTGATCAGATATCAAGGGTGATCAGATCTCAAGGGTAGAGAAGATTCTCATTAAACTGACTTAACAGGATTCTTGCTAGAACTGGAATAGCAGACTAAAGACAAGGCCCAAGGATGAGGCCTAGTCAAAAAGCATTCAGAAGAGCTTAACTAAAGTTTGGACAAGGAGAGACTCTGTCAGTAATCTATAGTTACTTCTTTTTATAACCAATATGAGTCACCTCACATTCACTGTTTTTTGTCTTTTTTTTTTATCTGTAGGCTAATTAAGTGGGATTTGTTGCTAAATTATCAATGCTTTCTCTGGAAACTGCTCTTCAACTGTTGCAAAATAAAATTAGGAACAGTAAATATATGATATCTTATCTAGGTTTCTGGTGAAAACTTCCCAACCCAACCTTTGCATATTCATCTTTCAGCATTTGTTTCCCACTTTTAAAAATAAATTCTTCTTTGCCAAAATGTGTGTAAAGTTTTTGTGACTCAAAACACTATGCTTACTCCCTCAATGTTCTTGAATTTTAATGTTTCTCCTATTTAAACATTCTTCTCTTTAGCTCTCTGTCCAGATTCTCTGACACATACATATATGTCTGAACTACTCAAATGTGTCTGAAACTTAACTGCTGACCTGTTCTTATCTTACACTAATACCATATAAACAAAAGATATGTCTTTGTGAGGAGGAGCTTTTGGCCCTCAATGCTGTAAGGGATTATGTTGGCAGCCATGTCATCCTTCTCATTATTTTAAGCTCTTTCCTCATTCCCCTCTCTAAACCTGTGAATAGAATTTTAAGGATAATATATATTTCTTTTTTTTCAGCAGTTTGGTTTGGAAAGGCCTATTTTTGCATAATAATATGAAAAACAAACTTGTCTTCCTTGACGAATAACTGGTTCTTTTTATAAAAATGAGAACGATTATTCTAAACTTCCTTCATAGTTCTATTTATTTCCTGAAAGTTCAACAAATAGTCTGATTTTTTTCTGTCCCCTTGTGATATACTATTGTGCTTAGTAAATCTTGATCTCTGACATCCTTGTCAACCTGCATGGCAGAAGTTTTGTAAAAATTCTCTAAACCAATTTTGAATAATTTCAGAAGCTGCAGTTTGGATGGTCTCCCTCTCCAACTGTATATGCCACCATTATCAAACCTTATATCACTGTTCTGATCATTTCATCTCCTTCTCAGACATCACAAAGATCAGCATGAATTTTTTCCCCCAAAAGCTCTAAAAAAGTCTTCATTCATAAACAGTACCACTAGATGAAGCATTTTTACTCTTGAGTGTGTTCAATTCTTCTCTTATTCCTATATATGTGTTTCTTCATTCCTTGATGCCTGACATTCACCCATAAAATATCCCCTTCGCAACTATGACATGGCCTTCCTTCACAATCAAACATCATGAGAAAGTTGTTCTCTTCCATTCCTATCACTATGGTGACTATGTACTGGACCAATAATCCCAAAATGAAAACAGGAGAAATACTAAAATACCAGAATAAAATTTTAAATTCTTATCAAATCACGGTCTAAAAGGGAAAAAAAAAAAAACACCCAAAGATTGCTGGAGCCAAAAACTGTGTAAAGACAGGAACACAGATTGTTGACCAATATACTAAAGTAGCTTTCACCTTAAGGAATTTTAGTATGAAAGGATCCACCTGCTTATTGAGTAACCTCTGCTACTATCTACTCAGTTACTCTTTGTCAGTGGTGGATATTTTTTTGTAATCTTCACACATTCCACTGTTAGCCACAGGTCTTCTCACTGTCCCTGGTCCTGAACTCTCACATCTACAACTCCCTTATCCCAATTTCAGATATTTCCATTCCATTATCTTGGTACTTCTGAGTACCAAGTACAAGTACAATGTACAAGTACAAGTACAATGAGGAATTCTTAGCTGATTTCTCTGTACCATCTAATGGGGTACAGGGATTCTGTGAAGTTGTCCTTGGGACCAATCATCTTCCTTAGCAATTGCTGCCCTACTAATGCCTTGCCATCTGAACTCAGCACTATGCCAAACATGAGAGTTTTCTGAGAAGCTGCAAAAAAAATGAAAGAAAGAAAGAGAAAGAAAGAAGGAAAGAAAGAAAGAGAGAGAGAGAAAGAAAGAGAGAGAGAGAGAGATAGAAAGAAAGGAAGAAAGAAGAAAGGAAGGAGGAAGGTAAAAGAAAAGAAGATTACTCACAAACTATTATTTTTAGATTCCCTCAAACCAATTTAAATCCTTCCAGACACCCAGTACCTCGGGTTTAGATTCCAAGATGGGAATGAGAGAACTGTGTCTCAAAAGTTCTCTTTTTGATTCTCCTTCTTCTTGTTGCTGTCTGTCTTGCCCTTATTCTCATGTTCTCATCTTTATGACCTCTCTTAAACACACCTCAACACAACACCAAGTTTTCTTTATCCTATGAGCGTCTCTAAAATTTCCCCTGAAAAATGAAATGTTTTTTCTGAAATGTTCTCTAATTCTAGTAGCTAATTCTGCAAGTTGTCATTTACTCTTTTATCAAAAATACATTGAATATCTACCATCACCAAGAGCTATTCTAGAACCTAAGGACTAAGTGATAAGTGAGATAGGCAAAATCCCTGCTCTGATATAGCTTATATTCTAGAGGGTAGAGACAGATAATAGACAATTTTAAAATAAAACAAATAAAAATATCACAGATTATTAAGGGCTATACACATATTTAAACTGGGGTGAGTAGGTACAGAGTAACTGATTGATGGATACATGTAGAACAATTACATTATATTGAGGAGTCAGGGAAGATTTCCTATAATGGTGAATTGATATTTTATTCTTAAGGAGGAGCACCTGGTGGCTCAGTCAGTTAAGCAGCTGCCTTTGGCTCAGGTCATGATCCCAGGGTCCTGGGATTGAGCACAGCATTGTTCTCCCTACTCAGCAGGGAGTCTGCTCCTTCCTCTCCCTCTGTTGCTTCTCTCTCCCCATCTCTGTCAATAAATAAATAAATAAATCTTTAAAAAAAAAAAAAAAGATTTTATCTTAAGGAGGAACTAACAATGTAGAGATAATGGAAAACATTCCAGGAAGAAAAGAAGACCAGAGGGTCTGAATTGTGATCAGTAAGGGGAAACTTTAATTGAAATTTTTCAGCAGTCAGAGGATATGAGACCATAAATTGGGGAAAAGTATTTACATCTTATTAAGTGCAATGGGAATCCATTGGAGGGGTTGATATCTTAAAATATCAGTCTAGCTAGTGTCTCAGTATTTGGTTAAATTGTTAAAACTTTAGAGTTCTTCAAAGAGCTTTGGTTTACATAGTGCATATCTATTGATAGATGTTAAAACTGAGAAATGTGATGTTGTTTACTAACTTAAAAGTAATAAATTTATTACAGATAAACAAAAATAAAATATTTTTTTTA
>PISX010014006.1:0-54398 GCA_004024625.1 Mellivora capensis | reverse complement strand
AAAGAGAAATTAAGGAGTCAATCCCATTTACAAGTGCACCCAAAACTATAAGATACCTAGGAATAAACCTAACCAAAGAGGCTAAAAATCTATACTCAGAAAACTATAAAGTACTCATGAAAGAAATTGAGGAAGACACAAAGAAATGGAAAAATGTTCCATGCTCCTGGATTGGAAGAACAAATATTGTGAAAATGTCCATGCTACTTAAAGCAATCTACACATTTAATGCAATCCCTATCAAAATCCCACCCATTTTTTTCAAAGAAATGGAACAAATAATCCTAAAATTTATATGGAACAAGAAAAGACCTCGAATAGCCAAAGGAATATTGAAAAAGAAAGCCAAAGTTGGTGGCATCACAATTCTGGACTTCAAGCTCTATTACAAAGCTGTAATCATCAAGACAGTATGGTACTGGCACAAAAACAGACACCTAGATCAATGGAACAGAATAGAGATCCCAGAAATAGACCCTCAACTCTATGGTCAACTAATCTTCGATAAAGCAGGAAAGAATGTCCAATGGAAAAAAGACAGCCTCGTCAATATATGATGTTGGGAAAATTGGATAGCCACTTGCAGAAAAATGAAATTGGAACATTTTCTTACACCACACACGAAAATAGGCTCAAAATGGATGAAAGACCTCAATGTGAGAAAGGAATCCATCAAAATCCTTGAGGAGAACGCAGGCAGCAACCTCTTCGACCTCAGCCGCAGCAACATCTTCATAGGGACATTGCCAAAGGCAAGGGAAGCAAGGGCAAAAATGAACTATTGGGATTTCATCAAGATCAAAAGCTTTTTGCACAGCAAAGGAAACAGTTAACAAAACCCAAAGACAACTGGCAGAATGGGAGAAGATATTAGCAAACGACATATCAGATTAAGGGGTAGTGTCCAAAATCTATACAGAACTTATCAAACTCAACACCCAAAGAACAAATAACCCAATAATGAAATGGGCAGAGGACATGAACAGACATTTCTGCAAAGAAGACATCCAGGTGGCAAACAGACACATGAAAAAGTGCTCCACATCACTCGGCATCAGGGAAATACAAATCAAAACCATAATGAGATATCACCTCACACCAGCCAGAATGGCTAAAATTAACAAGTCAGGAAGTGACAGATGTTGGCGAGGATGCGGAGAAAGGGGAACCCTCCTACACTGTTGGTGGGAATGCAAGCTGGTGCAACCGCTCTGGAAAACAGCATGGAGGTTCCTCAAAAAGTTGAAAATAGAACTATCCTATGACCCAGCAATTGCACTACTGGGTATTTACCCTAAAGATACAAACGTAGTGATGCGAAGGGGCACATGCACCCGAATGTTTATAGCAGCAATGTCTACAATAGCCAAACTATGGAAAGAACCTAGATGTCCATCAACAGATGAATGGATAAAGAAGATGTGGTATATATACACAATGGAATACTATGCAGCCATCAAAAGAAATGAAATCTTGCCATTTGCAATGACGTGGATGGAACTAGAGGGTATTATGCTTAGCAAAATAAGTCAACTGTAGAAAGACAACTGTCATATGATCTCCCTGATATGAGGAAGTGGAGATGCAACATGGGGGGTCAGGGGGGTAGAAAAAGAAGAAAAGAAACAAGATTGGATTGGGATGGAGACAAACCATAAGTGACTCTCAATCTTACAAAACAAACTGAGGGGGGAGGAGGGTTGGTAGAGGGGGGTGGGGTATGGATTTTGGGGAGGGTATGTGCTATGGTGAGTGCTGTGAAGCATGTAAACCTGGCGATCCACAGACATGTACCCCTGGGGATAAAAATGCATTATATGTTTATAAAAAAATTAAAAAAATTAAAAATTTTTAAAAAATTTAAAAAAAGTGTGGATGAATCTATACATGTAAACAATTCCAGATGAACCTGCCAATTGCATGTCAAACAAATACTTTAAGGGTAATTAATAGAACTAAAAGGCATATTTTATAATAATAAACGATCATCTGGCAAAACACTTAGTAATTAAATGTATACACACATATAACTTAGACCTACATAAAGAAAGAGTTGACAGAGCTAAAAGAAAAGAATCATCAAGCTTTCAAAAACTGGGAAATTTTAACAATCTTCTAGCAATTGATAGAAGAAGCAGATTAAAAAGGTAGGAAGCATATAGATGATCTGAAAAAAAAGAGTTCCAGATGTGGCTTAATTAACGTATAACATATTGAACCTTAGGTGCCTGGGTGTCTCAGTTTCTTAAGCTTCTGACTTCAGCTCAGGTCAAGATCTCACGGTCCTGGGACTGAGCCCAATGGCAAGTTCCCTGTTCAGTGAGGAGTCTGCTTCTCCTTCTTCCTCTGCTGCTCCCCCTACTTGTACTCTCTCTCTTTCTCAAATATATAAAATCTTTTAAAAAAATGCTGAACTCAATACTTACAGAAGAACTTTTTAAAAGAGGTGTCCATGAACTATTTAACAAATTTGATCACTTACTAGCAATAAAGTTAGTCTCAACATGTCATAAGATTCAAATAATGCATAGTTAATTCTTAAATCCGAGCAGAATTAATTTGGAAATCAAAACAAAATATTCTATAAAAGTCTCCATATCTTTGGAAATTAAGGAAGACATTTTAAATAGAGAAAAAATACTTCATAAAATCAGTTCCACTGAAAATTAGAAAATATACTGAACTTAATATGAATAAGACTATTATGTATGTCAACATGTGAGATGCTGCATAGTTGTGTTTATAGAAAAAAAATTTGCCTTAAATTAGCTTATTAGGTACAAAACAATAAAACAATGCAATTATTTCATAATCCCTTTTAAGAAATTATAATATCAATATTAAATTAAGTCCAAATAAAGTAGAAGGAAAAATAATATAAGGTGGAAAATGTGAAATAGAGAATAAGTACTATATAGTGAATCAGCAAAACCAAAGATTTAGTACTTCAAAAAGACCATTGTAATTGATATGATACTTCCAATATCAATCATCAGAGAGTGACATCAAGTCTGAAAAGAGTAACATTGCTACTAATATCACAGACATTTAAAAGATATACAAAGTTATTATGATGAATTTCAAGCAATAAACATGAAAATCTTGACAAAATGGCAAATTCCTAGAAAAACACAAATTACCCAGATTGAAAAGTATTTGCCAGGGTATTCTGCCAAACATATCAGAAAGAAATGACTACAAACACATACAAATTCTTCCAAAGAATAGAATAGATGGAATAGTTTCAAACTCATTTTATAAGATCAGTAAAACCTTGGTAACAGTATCTGACATCCAAAGAATTTTCAAAGCAAAAAATTACAGGACAATCTATCTCAAAAACATGAATATAATATTCTATAATACAATATTATAAAAATAAATTCAGCAATATAGAGAAAGTATGTATATTGTGACAATAGGGACTTTATAATCCATTGCAATAGCAGAACAGTTTTTAAAAATGATATCATTCCAATACATAGTGATAATAGTCATTGTAAAGTTATTTAGGTATGTTCTGGATGTAATTAGATACATGTGATTTGTTTGTTTTCTTTAATATAAAATTAACTTAGTTGGATTCAAACTGTAAATTATCTATCTTGGCTGGTAACTCAGTCTCAGAGTTATTGTATATTTTAGAATATGTCCCATATTTGAGGGTTTAGAGGTCTGCCTAGAATTGGGAAGAGTTTATATACAACATCTGAAGTTCTTCTTTGCCTCAGTTCTTTCTCGAACTCTTCCCAACAACTTACCAATACCTATAGTTTATCAAATCTTTTTTCCTACAGTTTGTCAGACTAGAAGGTCTTGATTTTTCTATCAGGATTTTAGATTATGCATATGTACATTTTATCTGACCCTGGGTTAAAAGTCGTAAAAACTAGTAACTCAACTATGCCACTTGCTCTTCCGAATGTCAACTTCCATCTAGAAATGGTGTGCTTTGTTTCACTCTCCAATGTCTTTGGGTCACTATGATTTTTTATTTGTTTGTTTGCTTTTTGTTTTTTGTTTTCTTGTTGTTGTTATATTTCTAGGTTTGCTTGTTTATAATTTTTCAAAATTTATAGTCATTATATGTGTCATGGTAGAATCTTGCAAGAACTATGTGTCACATCAGAGGCAAAAATCTTTTGTCGGACTATTTTACCCAGGTCCCTTAAGGTAATGAAGAACAGAAATAGCAATGGTGACCTTATGACCCACTAACCTCAATATTGTATATATAATATTTAAAATTGTTTTATATCATTTAATGTTTGACCCTATAAATAAATTGTTCCTTAGAATAAAGGTTAAATAAAATTGGCAAGTGCTAATAACTGGATCCTTTCTAGTGTGTTATTTCTAATTTTGTCATTAACTAAGAGTATTTATCTAGGTATGATTTTTCAACCACTGCTCATAAGTAAGCAGTGCAAATACTTTGCTAGTTACTCATAATCAGTCTTTGAAGATCTTGCAGTTAAATCCAGTGCTGTAGGCTTTTGTTTGTTTGCTTTCTTTTGTTTCATTTTTGTAAATGATCTATTCATTAATATGTGACCAGCAGATTGTTTACAAGAAAGAAAGAAAAAAGGATGGAAGGAAGAAAAAAGTGATGCATAGTATTTTTAGGAAATCGCTATTAGAAGACTATAAATGTGTATTTATTGGTTTAATATGGCATAAACACTAGCACTCTGCAATAATGAAGCATTCCCACTCCTTATTTTCCTTACCACTTTATCTTCCTCTTTACACTTACCACCTCACCAACTAACATTTGACATATCTTATTATCTGCTCCCCCAAAAGCAACTAAAATGGTTGACAGGAAATATGACCTGTTTTCTTTATTGCTATTTCTATTGCTTCTACAAGAAATTCTGGCACATAGTAGAGATTTTATTTGTTGAGTCATAAATTCTACCTCACCTCCTTACTAGCTGTCTTTTTGGACAAGTTATTGAACTTTCCCAAACCCAAATTCCTACAAATCAAGAATGGGTATAATAATAGTAACTATCACATCCTCTTTTGTTAAATATGACATGAAATCATTCATCTAAAGAATTCCACACAATACACAGTGCCTTGTCCAATTCTCTCTGTTGATATATATATATATATTTTTTCATTTGACAGCATTTGGCTTACAGCAACATTGTTTTTGATAGCCCAAAATGGGAAATCAACCCAAATGCCATCTAGAATCAAATGAATAAACACATTTTATTATATTAAGACATTTGTTGTAATACTACTACTTAAATAAATGACTACAACTTCAAACAACATAGAAAAAAGTAAAATTATTTCAATAAACATTTAACTACTGCTTATAAAATAGGCATATGTTGTTAATGATTTCAGAAATGAATAGAGTGTTTATCCCTCAGAAGAGCAGAAGTGCCTTGGAGGCTATTAGGGGCCTTTATGGGGTGCTAGCAATATTCTGCTTTTGATCTGGGTTTTGACAGCACAGTTGGGTTCAATTTATAAAATTTATTGAACTCGGGCGCCTGGGTGGCTCAGTGGGTCAAAGCCTCTGCCTTCGGCTTGGATCATGATCCCAGGGTCCTGGAATCGAGTCCCACATCGGGCTCTCTGCTCAGCAGGGAGCCTGCTTCCCTTCCTCTCTCTCTGCCTGCCTCACTGTCTGTCAAATAAATAAATAAAATCTTTAAAAAAAATAATTGAACTCTACACTTACGGTGTATGTACTTTTCTGTAAGCATGTTGTATTTGAATGAGAAGTGCACCTAGAAAAAAAAAAGAAAAGAAAGTAAAGAAAAGGTAAAACCAGACATGGCCTGTTGTTCTCTTACCTAAAGATGATGTCTCACATGGACATAAATTCCAAATGTTATTGGATTCAGGTTTCTTAACAATATCATATAGACAGTTTACTTTCTTGTAGATCAACCAATTTTTATTTCATTGTCACATTGCTATTAATTATTTTTCCATGTGCTTTCTATTATATTTAAATAATAATTTATTCATTTTTTTACAGACTATCAAAATAGTTTTTAGCAACAAAAAAGACCAAAAAGGTATAATAAGCAATAAAACTGGAAACAGGAAACAGGTGAGAAAGAAATGTGGGTGTCTTAGAAAAAGTGTCTCAAATATTTTAATTTTATTTTTTATTTATAAAATTTATATAAATTATTTATAAAAAAATAATTTATTTTTAATTTACTCAGAACTAAACACTATGTTATACAGCCACAACAAAAAATAGTGGACTGGTTCTTAGATTCAGTAATTTTGATTTACCTCACTTTTTCACTAGATTTATGAGGCTTAATTTTATATACTTCAACAATCAAATAGGATGTCAGTAGGTTGAACAATAAGAAACATGAGCATTTGGAATTCATTTTCATGATTGTCCTTCTCTCTGTAAATACTGCTCTTGGCATGTGACCTTATATACCTCTTGGCATGTGACCTTATATAAAAGGCACCTTTCCCTATAGATTTCTAGCTCTTTCAGTTATAGATGGACAATAGTTGCACAGATAGACAGATGGAAAGTAGTGGAAAATTTTACCACTATACATGATGGTACATAGTATAAAGATATAATGTGTGATGGGTAAAGAATTCCTAGTTCAGTTCTTTCCTAGTGAAATAGAAGACATCATAGATCAATTAATCAATTATCTATACTGATAACCTTAAAGATTTGGCATTCTGAACACAGCTTGGTTACCTGTGACTTCCTGGGAGACCTGTTCTTGCCTCTGTGTATCTTCTATCCCTACTGCTCTCCTTCTTTCTAGTCTGTGTTCACATGTCTTCACATGTGGGCTAGCACTGGCCTCAACGACAGCAGTTTTTCTTTCTAGATTCCAAGGTACAGATGTCCACTCAAATAACTTTCTGCAAACATTGTTTTCACCTTTCCACTTCTGAGTTTGAAATCCTCCAGAGATTCCTGATGCCAAGTAAGTCATTTTGTTATCACTTACTTCTCATGCAAATTTTTTATTGAATATTTTCTGACAGGCATGATTTTAGGCACTTTAGAAAAAGAACATTAATGCAGAACCTTATGCTGCTATCAAATATCTAATAAGCCTAGTGGAAAGTCTTAATTTTAGTGACCTTGATATTTTTTTCTCCATCCATCTAATTGAACTTACTCCAAACCTCCTATTTCAATCCTATTTGGTCTTATCTCAATGATTCTTAGATACTCAGTATTCTATTGTTGAGGCTTTAGCCCATGTTATTCTGTCACCTTAAATGACCTCACACTCTGTGGTCACCTCTTAGATTTATCCCACTCCCACCTGTTTTTTGAAGTCCCTACACTTCAGAAGACATTCCAAGAATGTGGGATCCCTAGTGAGTATATCTTGTTTATAGTGCTGACTATATAAGTTATTCCTTTTTGCATAAGAAATTACATGAACTTAATCACTTAAAACAAAATACATTTATTATATCACAATCTCTGTGGATCAGAAGTGCAGGCACAGTTTGCAATCAAAGCGTCAGCTAAGCTTGCTTTCTCTTCTAATGGCTTGACTGGGGAGGACCAGCTTCCAAGCTCACTGTCATAGTTACTGGTAGAATTTGCTTCCTTATAGGCTTTTGGTCACCTTGCCACCTAGGTCTCTTTACAGAGCATCTTAAAGCATGGTAACATTTTCCTTCAGAGCAAGTAAGTGGGAGGGAAGAAAGTAGAATCAACACAGAGAGAATGTTAGCAAGATAGAAGTCATGATCTTGTGTAGCCCATCATATTCCACCACTTTTTCTGTTTTCTGTTCATTAGAAGTAAGCCACTAGATAGAGTCAATACTCAAGAAGAGGGAATTATACAAAGACATGAATACCAAGACATGGGAATCATTAGAAGCCATGTCACAAACTGCCTACCACAGGGATAATGATAATAATGACAAAACAGCTGCAACAACAATTACAATTGTATTTCTATCCTTATTGAGCACTAATTATTTGCCAGCATGGTGTCATATACTTTATATATTATTCAGTTAACCCTTAAGCAATTTTATAAGATAGATGCTCTCTTGTTTCTCATTTCATTGATGGGAAAACTGAAAAACAGAAGATTATGTAACATATCAAAGTCACTACTTATAAGAACATCTAAGAGCTTGTTTCTAATGGATTATTAAATGCATTAATAGTTATAGAAAACATGGTATAAGCCACCAGTTCAATCATTAATTATATACTACACCATCATATTTTTATTTTTCATGCAAACTAGTTACGTTTTCCTGAATGTACTGTAATCTTTTGGAAAGAAGCAAATTGTATATATTTATTCTATATCTCTTGCATATAGGCACTGTCTTGAGTTAATGAGGTCACTTTTGTTTGCCAGGAACAAAAATTCAATTCAAAATGGCTGAAGTAACAAGGAATTTAATGACTCATATAACATACTCTTTTCTTCAATATTTGCCTTATTCTTAGACACAATCTCTCTCCACATTGTGCCCTTTGAAATTTTTTTTTAAGATTTTATTTATTTATTTGTCAGAGAGAGAGAGAGAGAGTGAGCACAGGCATACAGAATGGCAGACAGAGGCAGAGGGAGAAGCAGGCTCCCCGCTGAGCAAGGAGCCCGATGTGGGACTCGATCCCAGGACACCGGGATCATGACCTGAGCCGAAGGCAGCCGCTCAACCGACTGAGCCACCCAGGCATCCCCCCTTTGAAATTTTTAAGCTTTTGTTTTCCTAATTCAGAACTCTAGAGGAAAGAGAGCTCAGTTCAAAAAACTATCTTGGAATTGAGTCATCTTTGAATGTCTTGGATACTGTGCCAATCTCTGATAAAATCACTGTCATTTGGAGGGCAGGATAATCTGATTGATCATATATCCATCAGTACCATGCCCACTTCTGTGGCCATGAGATGGAAATGAATTGTGTTTTGTACTTACTCAAATCAGAAATACTTGGGATGATTTGTTTTTTCCTTTTTTCCTAAATACCAACAAGATGCCATTGCTGAAATTTGAAGGGAAGATTTTTCTAGGCATGCAAAAAATAAATATCCATTGAGGAATGATTATGGTCTTTGGCCACAAAGGCAGTTCTTCAATTTGAAATAAAATATATCTCTCAGGTGCACTTACAAACTCTGAAACCCATACAGAGTTCTGGAAATCTCATCAATATTTAAAAACTATTTAATACTTGTTACTGCCTCATATTCTCCTGGCTAAAGAGTTAGATTTCCTTTAATGGGTCCTCTTAGGGTGGATTTTAGCTTCCATGGCATTCTACTTGCTCTTTTCTGAATGTTCTCTCATGTATCTGTATCCCAATAAAAACAAATTCTACAGTATCAGGAATGGAATCTGTGATGAGATGTGAGGCAGATGAGGAATATAACAGAATTATCACCTCTGTGAGTCTGGGTGTGCTACTTCTCATTTTGGTGGAAGGACATCACATAAATAGATGTGGCATGTCAGGAGTTCTTCTTTTGGGGTAGTAAGAATGCAGAGAAATCTGGGATTATTGGTGACACATTCATGTACTGACTCAACTGAAGATTTTTCAGAATAACTTGTGACCGTAAATTCAATTTTATGTTGTCCAACAGATAAGAATCTATGTGACATACTTCCAGTTTATGTTGGTGGTGGAATAGGGTAGTAGAGTCATAACAATTTCCATCCTTAACTCTAGGCAAGATGTTGGTTTCTGATGGACCTTTAAGTTTAGATAAGAATCCCAAACATTGGCTGATAGAAGGCTGGGGGCATCTGGGTGGCTTAGTTTGTTAAACATTCAACTCTTGGGTTTAGCTCAAGTCATGATCTCATGGGTCATGATATTAAGCTCCCTGTCCAGCTCCATGCTAGCAGGGAGTCTGCCTGAGTTTCCCTCTGCCCCTTCTCCCACTAGTGTTGTCACTGTCTGTGTCTCTCTCTTTCTCTCAAATAAACAAATAAATCTGAAGGAGGAGTAGGAGGGGGCGAGAGGAAACAGGAGGCTGGAATCAGCACCATAGGGGCTATGGAGAGTTAATAGTAACTAAGTAGTTTGAAGGTTCTCATTATTGACAAATCTTAAGTCTACCATTTTAATCTGCATTACTACAACATCTCTCCACTAGTTATCTTGCTTTTACTTCTGTCCATTTGTCCTAGAGTTCATTCTCTACAATGCAAGCCAAATCATCTTTTAAAATGTAAATAAGATCATGCAAGTACCATGCAAATGTTTAAAATTCCATAGCTCTTATCTACTGTAGTTAGAAATCTTAATCTTGGCCTCTGAGGCCCTCCAGAACCTGGCCCCCATCTAGTTTTCCAATCTCATCCCCTCTTTTGTCCATTTCAGGCTCTTTGACTTCCTTTTGTCCTTTGATCATGGCAAACTCATGTCCAAATAAGAAAATTTTCACTTATCATACACTCTACTTAAAATGTTCCTCCTTTGTATTTTGGTATGACTGGGTGTTTACCACCTTGAAATATCAACTAAAATGTTGCTTTATCAGAGAACTGGACCACTTTCTTACAACATCCACAAAAATAAATTCAAATTGGATGAAAGTCCTAAACGTGAGACAGTAAACCATCCAAATTCTAGAGGAAAACACAGGCAATAACCTTTCTGACATTGGCTGTAACAACTTCTTTCTAGATATGACTCTTGAGTCAAGGGAAACAATAACAAATAAACTATTGGAACTACGTCAAGATGAAAAGCTCTGCACAGCAAAGGAAACAATCAACAAAAGTAGAAGGCAAACTATATAATGGGAGAAGATATTTGCAAATGACATAACCATAAATGACATAACCAATATACAACTCAACACCTAAAAAACGTATAATCCAATAAAAGTAAATGGGCAGAAGACATGAGCAGACATTTCTCCAAAAGAACACATTTAGTTGGTCAACGGACACATGAAAAGATGCTCAACATCACTTATTATCAGGGAAATACAAATCAAAACTACAATGAGATATCATCTTATACCTATCAGAATGGGAAAATTAACAACATGGGAAACAACAAGTATTTGCAAGGATGTGTAGAAAAAAGAACACTTGTGCATTATTGGTGGGAATACAAACTGTTGAAGCCCCCTCTGGAAAACAGTATGGAGTTTTCTTAGAAAGTTAAGAATAGAACTACCTTATGATCCAGGAATCACACTACTGGGTATTTACCCAAAGAGTACAAGAACACAAAGGGACACATATACCCATAGGTTTATAGCTGCATTATATATGATAGCCAGAATATGGAAGCAGCCTAAGTGTCCATCAATTTATATAAATATATATCATATGTATATATATATATATGTATAATTTTTATATATAATTCCATTATATATAATGGAATACTATTCAGCCATAAAAAAGAATGAAATCTTGCTATGTGCAATGACATGGATAGAGCTTGAGAGTATAACGTTCAATGAAATAAGAGAAAGAAAGATACATACCATAAAATTTCATATGTGAAGTTTAAGAAACAAAATATAAAAGAGAGTGATGGAGAGGAAGAGGGAGAGAGAGAAAAATCAAGAAGCAGACTCTTAACTATAGAGAATGAACTGTTGATTACAGGATGAAGGGTGAATGGATTAAATATATGTGGGGATAAAGAAATGCACTTCTCTGATTGAGCTCAGGGTGATGTATGGAACTGCTGAATTACTATATAGTACATTTGAAACTAATATAACACTGTATGTTAACTTATTGGAATGAAAGTAAAAACTTAGAAAATTAAAAAATAATTCTAAAAAAGAACTTCAAGACCAAAAAAAAAATCTTTTTTTTTATTGTCTTCCTGCCCTTGTTAATAAGACTGTGAGTGTTTGAATCATATCTCTGTATTTTGTTGTTGTTTATACCTGCATATTTGTCCCACAACAGTATCTGGAATAGCAGAGGGTTAACATGTATTCTGTAAATGAATAAACAATAATTTTAGTGCAAATAGTAAATTCTAATCATACTAAAACTTGGTAAATCTATAATAATTCTTAGGAGTTCAGTGAATAACAAACTTGAACTATTTTTCTTTACTTCAGTTTACATAACTGTGAAACAGAAGTAATTATTGTATCTGCCTCATAGAGCTTTTATGAGTTAGCTAACTTAATATACTTAAGATTTAACAATAAGATATTATATAACCTCCCTAAGAATGATATTAGAACCTATAAAGATGCTACAACTATTCATAACTATTCATGAATTAATATAATACATGGAACACTCTCTTTTTTTGGTTTCTTTCTAAATCATTATTTGTAAGTGAATTAGTTGAGATGATAGTTTGTGCTAATTTTATGAATGCTGGGTTAGTAATTAACAGCTTGTGTTTTAAGTACTGTTTTGGGCCTGTGATATAATCATACAACAGAAGGATCACATAAATAGACACTAAGGGGAGAAGCTAGGTCACATTTTAAACTTTGAACCAAATTAACAAAGATGAGTAAGTCAAGCCTTATCTCTATTATGATTGGACGCTACTATTGTCACTTAGGTCAATGTCTTAACAGTAGTCATACCGCTGATTTCCTGGTATTAATCTTAACCTTTCACATTGGGTATTTGCATTCACTTGTATTAGGTTGTGTTGATTGGATATAGTTGGAGATACTGCACTTGTTGCATCATTTGGAATGTGAGAAGAGATAAATTTAAGGGCTACACCTGCTGTGAAATATTTAGTCATCACTAATTTGGTTTCTGTTTCACAGCTAAATTTCTATTTGTGAATATGTAAATACTAAAATTCATTTTGGCTCTTGAGAAGGCTTACATAAGATGAACCATGTAGGACTTTTAATTTACTACCTGGAATATTAGATTTCTCTGATCTTAGTATCCTAATCTGTAAAATAATTGGGTATGACTTGGCTCTTAGATCTTTCTCATATGAAATTCTCTGATCTATTAAGAGATGGGGGAAGGCATTAGTTATAGGCATAAATGACAGATTAGTGATGGAATAGTATATAAAGATTATATTCAAATTTCCTTTTCTTTTTTTAAACTAGATAAATTTATATATTGCAAAATTATTACCACAGTAGGCTTAGTTAACACCTTCATCACCTCACATAATTGTCATTTCCTTTTGTGGTGAAACAGTTCATTTTACTTTACTCTCTTAACAACTTTTAAGGATTAAGAGTATTGTTAACTCAGACACATAGATCAATGGAACAGAATAGAGAGCCCAGAAATAGATCCTCAACTCTATGGTCAACTAATCTTTGACAAAGCAGAAAAGAATGTCCAATGGAAAAAAGACAGCCTCTTCAACAAATAGTGTTGGGAAAATTGGAGAGCCACATGTAGAAAAATGAAACTGGACCATTTCCTTACACCACACATGAAAACAGACTCAAAATGGATGAAGGACCTCAATGTGAGAAAGGAATCCATCAAAATCCTTGAGGAGAACACAGGCACCAACCTCTTCAACCTCAGCCACATCAACTTCTTCCTAGGAACATTGCCAAAGGCAAGGGAAGCAAGGGCAAAATGAACTATTGGAAATTCATCAAGATCAAAAGCTTTTGCACAGCAAAGGAAACAGTCAACAAAACCAAAAGATAACTGACAGAATGGGAGAAGATATTTGCAAATGACATATCAGATAAAGGGCTAATATCCAAAATCTATAAAGAGCTTAGCAAAATTCAACACCCAAAGAATAAATAATCCAATCAAGAAATGGGCAGAGGACATGAACAAACATTTCTGTGAAGAAGACAGCCAGATGGCCAACAGACACATGAAAAAGTGCTCCACATCACTCGGCATCAGGGAAATACAAATCAGAACCATAATGAGATATCACCTCACACCAGCCAGAATGGCTAAAATTAACAAATCAGGAAGTGACAGATGCTGGCGAGGATGCGGAGAAAGGGGAACCCTCCTACACTGTTGGTGGGAATGCAAGCTGGTGCAACCGCTCTGGAAAACAGCATGGAGATTCCTCAAAAAGTTGAAAATAGAACTATCCTATGACCCAGCAATTGCACTACTGGGTATTTACCCTAAAGATACAAACGTAGTGATGCGAAGGAGCACGTGCACCTGAATGTTTATAGCAGCAATGTCTACAATAGCCAAACTATGGAAAGAACCTAGATGTCCATCAACAGATGAATGGATAAAGCAGATGTGGTATATATACACAATGGAATACTATGCAGCCATCAAAAGAAATGAAATCTTGCCATTTGCAATGACGTGGATGGAACTAGAGGGTATTATGCTTAGCAAAATAAGTCAACTGGAGAAAGACAACTATCATATGATCTCCCTGATATGAGGAAGTGGAGATGCAACGTGGGGGGTTTGGGGGGTAGGAAAAGAATAAATGAAACAAGATGTGATCGGGAGGGAGACAAACCATAAGAAACTCTTAATCTCACAGAACAAACTAAGGGTTTTGGGGGGGAGGGGGGTCAGGAGAGGGTGGTGGGGTTATGGACATTGGGGGGGGTGTATGCTGTGGTGAGTGTTGTGAAGTGTGTAAACCTGGCGATTCACAGACCTGTACCCCTGGGGCTAAAAATACATTGTATGTTTATAAAAAATAAAAAAAAAAGAGTATTGTTAACCCTAATTATCATGCTGTACATTAGAATCCCAAAATTTACTCATCTTATAACTGGAAATTTTTACCCTTGAATAACATCTCCATATTTTCCCACACCTCCAGTACCTGGTAATCACCCATCTATCCCATTTCTATAAATTTTTCTAGATCCCATATATAAACTGTGTCATACAGTATTTGCTTTTTTCCATTGACTTATTTCATTTAGCAGAATGCCCTCAAGTTTCATTTATGTTGTAAAAGACAAGATTTCTTCTTTCTCATGGCTGAATAACAATATTCCATTGTCTGTATATACCACATCTTCTTTATCCGTTCACCTTGTCACCATGAAACCAAGGTTGTTTCTATGTCTTGGCTATAATGAATAATGCTGCAATGAATATGGGGGAGCAGATATCTCTTTGAGATCCTGATTTCATTGCCTTTGTCTAGGTACCCAGAAGTGGAATTGCTGGATCATAAGGTAGTTCTATTTTTAATTTTTTGAGAAACTTCCATACTGTTTCCCACAGTGAATGTATCAACTGACTTTCCTATCAACAGTGTACAAGATTTCCCTTTTCTCCACATCCAGGCCAGTTTTTATCTCTTGTTTATTTGATGGTAGACATTCTAGCAGGTGTGAGGTGATATATCATTGTGGTTTTTATATGCATTTGTCTGATGATTAGTGATACTGAACACCTTTTCATGTCTCAGTTGGTGATTTGTAAATCTTGGGGAAAATGTCTAATTGGTTCCTATATTCTTCTATTTTGTAGTCAGTTTTTGTTTTTGTTTTGCAAGTGACTTGTATAAGTTCCTTATATATTTTGGATATTAACCTCTTATCACATATCCGGTTTGCAAATATTTCCTCCCATTCTACCTTTTTATTTTGTTGATTGTTTCTTTTCCTGTGCAGAAGCTTTTAGCTTAATGCAATCCCACTTACTAATTTTTACTTTTGTTGCCTGTGCTTATGTTATAGCCAAAACACTGTTGCTAAGGCAAGGTCAAGGAGCTTTTACCTTGCTTTCTTTTAGTTTTACAGTTTCAGGTCTTAAGATTAAGTATTTAAACCATTTTAAGATAAATTTTGTGGTGGTATAATATAAGGGTCCAATTTCATTCTTCTGCAAATGATTGTCCATTTTTCCCAGACCCATTTATTGAGGAAACTATTTTTTTCCATACTGGATATTCTTAACTCCTTTGTCAAATATTAGTTGACCATATATATGAGAGTTTATTTCTGGGCTCTTGATATTAGTGTGTGTGTGTATATATATATATATATATATATATATATATATATATTTTATGCCAGTGCCATACTGTTTTGATTATTATAGCTTTGTAATATAGTTTGAAGAGTGATGCTTTTATACTTTGTTCTTTTTTAGGATTACCTTGGATATTCAGAGTGTATTTTTTTACAGTTTCATACAAATTTTAGGATTGTTTGTTCCTGTTTCTGTGAAAAATGATATTGGAATTTTGATGGGGATTACATTAAATCTATGGATGGCTTTGGGTAGTGTGGACATTTTAATGATATTAATTTTACAGTCCATGAGCACAGGATATCTTTCCATTTACTGTGTCTTCAATTTCTTTTATCAAAATCTGTGAATTTTCAGTGCTCAAATCTTTCACTGCATTGGTTTAATTTATTCCTGTGCATTTTATTAGTTTTGATCCTGTTGTGAATGGGATTTTCTTTATCTATTTTTCTGATATTTTTTTGTTAGTGCATAGAAATGCAACTATATTCTGTATGTTGATGTTGTATCCTGCAACTTTATTTAATTTGTTGATGAGTTCTAACAGTTTTTTTGAGAAATTGTTAAGATTTTCTACATATAAGACATATCATCTCTAAACACAATTTTACTTCTTCCTTTGTGATTGAGATGCTCTTTTTTTTTCTCCCCCTTCCCCTTCTCCTTGGCATAATTTTTCTGACTGGGACTTCCAGTACTGTGTTGAATAGGAGTGATGAGAGTGGACACCACTCTCTGCTTCCTAATCTTCAAGGAAAACTTTCAACCTTTCACTGTTGAGTATGATGTTAGCTGTGGGGATTGTTTTATTTGGCCTTTATTATGTTGAGGATGGTCCTTCTATACCCAATTTGTTGAGAGTTTTTATGATAGATAGATATAAATAGATACAGATATATTTGATTTTGTCAAATGCCTTTTCTGCACCTATTGAGATGGTCATATAATTTTTATCTTTCATTCTATTAATGTGGCATATAACATTTATTTGTGTTTGTTGAACCATTTCTGCATCCTGGGAATAAATCTTACTTGATTTGGTATATGATCCTTTAAGTGTGCCGTTGAACTTAGCTTGCTAATATATTTGGTTTAATAATTTTTGCATTTCTAGGGGTACCTGGGTGGCTCAGTGGGTTAAGGCCTCTGCTTTTGGCTCGGGTCATGATCCCAGGGTCCTGGGATCGAGCCCCACATCAGGCTCTCTGCTCAGCGGGGAGCCTGCTTCCTCCTCTCTCTGCCTGCTTCTCTGCCTGCTTGTGATCTCTGTCTGTCAAATAAATAAATAAAATCTTTGGAAAAAAAATTTTTTTTGCATTTCTATTTATCAGGAATATTGACATATAGTTTCCTTTGCTTATGGTGTCATTATCTGTCTTTAGTATCAGGGTAATGTTGACCTTATAAAATGAGTTAAGAAATGTTTTCTCCCTCCTAACTTTTTTTTTTTTAAACTTTAAAAAAGGTTAGTATTAGTTCTTCTTTAAAAGTTTGGTAGAATTCACCAGTGAAACCATCTGGCTTTTCTATGTTGGGAGGTTTTTTTGTTACTAGTGCATTTTGTTAACTGTTATTGGTCTTTTTATATTTTCTAATTCTTCATAATTCAGTCTTAGTGGGTTGTGTTTTACAGGAATTTATCCATTTCTTCTAGGTTTCTCCATTTCTTGGTGTGTAATTGTTCATAGTAGACTCATGATCCTTTGTATTTCTGTGGCATCAGTTGTAGTATTTCTTTTTCCATTTCTGATTTTATTTAATTGAATCATCTTTTTTATTCTTAGTCTAGTTAAAGGTTTGTCAATTTTGTTTATCTTAAAAAAAAAAAAACAGCTCTTAGTTTTGTTGATTTGTTCTGTACTTTCTCCCAGTCTCTATTTCATTTATTTCTGCTCTGTTCTTTGTTATTTCCTGACACTATTAATTTAGGGCTGAGTTTGTCCTTTTTCTACTTTCTAGAGGTGTAGAATTAGGTTGTTTGTTTCAGATCATTTTTTTTCTTATTCTGTTTGTCATTATAAACTTCCCTCTTACATCTGCTTTTGTTGCATCTCCTAAATTTTGATATGTTCTGTTCCCATTTTCATTTGTTTCATTATGTTATTTTTAACTTTTTTTTTGTTTGTTTCTTCTGTGACCCACTGGTTGTTCAGGAGTATGTTGATTAATTTCCATGAAATTGTCAATTGTCCAATATTCCTGCTGTTATTAATTTCTAGTTTCATGCCATTGTGGTTGGAAAAAATACTTACTGTGATCTCAATCTTCTTAAATTTGCTAAAATTTGTTTTATGACTTAACATATGATCTATTCTGGAGAATATTCCATGTAGGCTTGAGAAGAATGTGTGTTCTGCTGCTAATGGTTGGAATGTTCTGTATGTGTCAGTTAGATCCATTTGGTCTAAAGCTATTAAAAGTCTAACACTTTCTTCTTGATTTTCTGTTTGGATATATCTTTAATTGTAAATGGGTTATTGAAGCCCCCTACTATTATTGTATTGCTGTCTATTTCTCACTTTAGATCTGTATTTGCTTAATACATTTAGGTGTGCCAAAGTTGGGTGTGTATATATTTACTACTGCTTCTGTTGCTCATGAATTGGTCCCTTTATCATCAGATAGTGACCTCTGGCAAGGTCACTTTTGGGTTAAAGTATATTTTCTTTGAAAGAAGTACAGCAATTCCTGCTCTCTTTTGGTTTGTACCTTTTTTCCCCCATCCCTTCACATTAAGCCTATGTATATCCTTAAAGCTGAAATGAATCACTGTAGGCATCTTATAGTTGGGTCTTGTTTTTCTCTATCCATCTAGTAATTCTATGCCTTTTGATTGGAGAATTCAATTCATTTATGTTCAGAGTAATTATTGATAGATAAGGACTTACCAATGCCATCTTATTAATCCCTTTCTGGTTGTTTTGTAGTTCTCTTCTTCCTTTCTTCCTCTCTTGTTGCATTCTTTTGTAAAGTAATGGTTTTCCATAAGGCAATGCTTTGATTCCCTTCTGTCTTTTTGTGTATCTACTATAAGTTTTTGCTTTGTAGTTACTATGAGGCTTACATCAAACATCTTATAGATATTACAATCTATTTTATGCTAATAAGCTAATTTTTATTACGTTCAAAAACTACTCTTTCATTTCCCCTCCTTTAAAGTTTTTGATGTCACAATATGCCCATTTTCATTTTGGGTATTTGTTAACAAATTTTTGTTTTTATAGTTATTTTAATAGTTTGATTTTTAATCTTTATACTAAAGTTAAATGTTTCATATCCCACTATAGTACAATATTACAGTATTCTGAATTTGACTTTATGCTTATGTTCAGTAATGTGCTATATATTTTAATGTTACTAATTAGTGTTTTTTTCCTTTCAGCTTGAAGAACTCATTTCACTGAACCAGGAATGATGAATTCCCTCAGGTTTTCTTTGTCTAGGGAAGTCTTTCTCTCTCCTTCATTCCTAAAGGACAATTTCTGGATAGAGTATTCTTGTTTGGCATATGTTTTTTTTGTTTTGTTTTCCTTTCAGTACTTGGAATATATCACCTCACTCTCACCTGGGCTGTCAGGTTTCTGCTGAGGAATCTGTTTGAACTTTTATTGGGGTTCCCTTGTAAGTTATGAATTTATTTTCTCTTGTTGCTTTTAAGATTCCCTCTTTGTCTTGATCTGCAACAATTTTATTATAATGTATCTTGGAGAGGATCTCTTTAAATTGAGTTTGTTTGATGACTTGTAAGCTTCATGAATTTGAATATTTAAATTCCTCCCCAGATTTAGGAACTTACTGGTCATTTCTTTTTAAGATATTACTTACTTACTTGAGATAAAGAGAGAGAGTGAGGGAGGGAGAGAGCATGAGCAGGGGAGAGGGGCAGAGGGTGAGGGAGAAGCAGGTTCTCCACTGAGAAGGAAGTTTGATATGGGGTTTGTTCCTAGGACCCCAGAATCATGACCTGGGCTGAGGACAGGCACTTACCCAATTGAGCCACCCGGTTGTCCTGGTCATAAGTTTTTTAAAGGAGATTTCTGCCTTCTTTCCCTCTCTTCTTCTGGGGCCTCAATAATTTGCAGGTTAGTTTCTTTTGATGATATCCATAGATCATGTAGTGTGCCTTTACTCTTCTTCTTTTTCTTTTTCATTTTCTTTTTCTTTCTTTCTTTTTTTTTTTTTCCCTGAGTGGGTAATTTCAAAGGTCCTGTCTTCTGATTCACAGATTCTTTCTTCTGCTTTATCCATTCTATTACTGATGCTGTCTACTGAATTTTCACTTAATTTATTGTATGCTTCAGCTCCATAATTAGCATTTGATTCTCTTTTATGATTTTTACCTCCTTTTAAACTCATTTGTGTGTGTGTGTGTGTGTGTATGTATTGTTTTTCTGGTTTCAATGAATTGTCTTTCTGCATTTTCTTGTAGTTCATAGAAACTCCTTAAGATAACTATTTTGAATTTTTACTGGATAAATCACAGATCTCCATGTCTTTGGGGTTGATTACTGGATAATTATTGTGATCCCATAGTGGTGGTGTTTTTTCTAGATTTTTTTCATCTTTCTTCAAGTCTTGCATTGCTGTCTTCACAGCTCAAGTAGCAGTCACCTCTTCCAGTCTTCACTGGCTTTGGCCCTGTCAAGGGTTCTGAGGCTTTCTCAGACTGCCTATGATTATTCCTGCTCCATGCTGCTTGCTCCCTCTTGTGGTCAAAGTCCTAAGCTTGTAGGCCTTTTCTCAATCCTGCAACATATCAGTGAGGGTACTGACAGCCTCCTTTATGTTTTTCCAAAGGTGCAGTAGGGGCCCCTGGGTGACTCAGTCAGTTAAGCATCCAATTCTTGATTTTGGCTCATGATCTCAGGGTCTTAAAATCAAGCCCTGTAATCGAGCATTGTGTTCAGTGGGGAGTCACCTTGAGATTCTATCTTCCTCTCCCTTTGTGCCTTCCTCCACTCTCACCCTCACTCTTTCTCTCAAATGAATAAATACATATTTTTTAAAAAAACACAAAAAAAACAGTGGGGTAATGCTCAAGTGTGGTCTTTCACTGACCCACAGATTCAGGCTAGCTCTCTATGTGTTCCTACTAGTTGCCTATCAAAACTCACCCTAACCACCATTGGGAAGGCACAAAGAGAGTGAGTCACAAGATGGACAGGGTCTATGGGTCAGTTGTGCAAAGCACTGGGAGTGCCTGTGGGCCAGTTGGTGAATCTGTATGCAGGGCATTCCCAGTGGTTCCCAAGTGGGCTTTTTTTAAATTACTAAAGTGTAGGTGACATACAATGTTACATTAATTTCAGGTCTACCATATAGTAGTTGAATAAGTCTATTTGTTATGCTATGCTCACCACAAGTGTAGCTACTATCTGTCACCATATAATCTTATTATAAGATCATTGACTATATTTTTATCTCCATGAATTATTTACTTAATAACTAGAGAACTATATCTGCCACTGCCCTTCACTCATTTTGCCTAGCCCTCCATTCTGTTCCCCTCTGACAATCATCAGATTGTTATCTGTTTTGGATCTGTTTCTGCTTTTTGTTTATTTGTTTTGTTTATTAGATTTCACACATAAATGAAATCATTTGGTATTTTTTCTTTCTGTCTGACTTACTTATTTCAGGGATAGGCCTCTTGAATTTGTCTGCAACATAGTAGGATCCTTGTCTCTTTCACCCGCCATGAGTCCCATCTGTCACTCATTTAGCCTCTCTCTTCTGCTCGTCATATACACAGCACATGACTCAGTAGTTTGGAGAGGGTGAGATAAAAATGGACCTCTTTGACAATATCCCACACAGCAGGGGAAGCCAGGCACTCACTCACACACTCTCACTTTCCCCTTTGGGAGAAATCATGGGCTGAGAAGTTCTCATGACCCTGAGCTCATGGGAGGGGTGATATGAGTAAAGCCAAACTATTCCTCTTCCCTCTTCAGTGCATCCAAATTCATCTTTTATCCCTCTAACATTGTGTCAGAACCTCTCTACTAGAAATCTGGGTTACCACAATGGCTTTCTCATATGTGGCTGATTGTCTAAGATAGTGTTTTCTAAGGGCTCTCATATTGTGGCCAGGAGGGGATGGACCTGGTTCATAGGCCACTGCAGCAGTAGTCAAGATTGAGCTCCGTATGCTTATTACCTGATGTGTGAGTAGGAGAGGCTCCCCCCAAGTCTGTAGGCATGCAGTGCTGGCTCCCACAACTCCCACATAGTCACTTTTGTCTATGAATGGATGCCAAATTGCTGTCATTGCAAGGGGGATATGAGCAAGAACATCTTATTTGGTCACATTGTGATGTCACCTCAAATTTTCAACACGTTAATAATGACTTAGTTGATCCATCACTAAATGATATAAATTAACTCACACAAGGGGCTGCCTGGGTGGCTCAGTCAGTTAAGCCTCTGATTCTTGATTTCATCTCAGGTCATGATCTCAGGGTTGTGAGATCAAGCCCCACCTTGGGCTCCACACTCAATAAGGAGATTGCTTGAGATTCTCTCTTTCCCTCTCCCTCTGTCTCTCCCCCCTACTCTCTCTCTCTCTTCCCCTAAATTAAGTAAATAAATCTTAAAAAAGTAAGCCATGCAAAATAACTAGAATTCACATACACTAAAAATAGTAATATGGTATCATTTTCTAAATTGGCAAAATTTATAAAATTAATAACACATTATAGTATTAAAAATCATCATACTTATCTATTTCTGTTTGTATTGTAGGCACTAGATCTCTGTTGGAAAGAAATATCAGGGATTTCAGAATTCTTTCAATTTTAGGAAAAAAGAAAACCAGCTCCAGCCAGGATAAGGAAAAAAGAGGAAAGGTTACTAGAGTCATCATGCTGCTCATCGTATCTATGTTGGATTATTGCTCAAGTTGACCTCTTCATGGATCTCATTGTTTTGATTTGTATTATTTTTCCTGTAGTGCTACAGATTTACTCTGAAATGTATCACTCATTTGGTATAGGTCTCATGGCCATTCCTGAAGAATTCACTCCAGCCAGGAGATATAATATTCTGATCAGATAAACCTGGGTCATGAACTTACATTTGTATCTGGCTGATGGGACCATTTATTCATTCTTTCTCCCTTCAGGAATTTAGTAAATATTTATTGTACACCAACAATGTGTCAGATTCTGTCCTGGGTGCTGAAAAATAGCAATGCACAAATCAATCTTTCTTGTCAAGTAACTTACACATCCCAGATAGATTAAGTGAATTATGCAATCTATACTTACCTTTGCTACTTGTTGAAATTTAACTGGTTTTCTGTAATCTTCTGATACCTACATAGCTTACTTGTTCCAGAGTTTATAAGGTTATTCCCCAGAGCTATATTATTTTGGAGGAGTCCATGCAGATTAGACTGCACTAAATATATTTTGTCTGTTTAAAGTCATTTCCTATCCTCCTTTGGGAGTGCTTCTTCCACTTTCATATAGTTTTAGTTGTGATTTTAATCAAAGCACTATAGCATAATCTTCCAACCCGCTCACTTCTTCCACTGAGTAGATATTTATATTATTTGAACTGGGTCACACAGAGTACCATTGCTTCCTGGATTTTTTAAGAGATTGGCATATGCCCAATGGAGGCTTTCTGTCCTCCAACTTCTTTTGGAGCTGGAAGAAATCAACTTCTGGAGTTTAAGTTTATAAAATAATGCCTTGGAATTATTACTGTGCAGAAATCCATCCTATGTAGCAGGCGATCAGATAATTGGGCCAACAGGTAAAGGATGCAGAACTGAGAAATTATGGAGAAAAAGAGAGAGTAGGCAACATGATTATATCACTGATGCTTTAGTTAACCTTCAACATGAAGATGATATTTCCTTCAGCTGTTGGTTATTTGAGGCAACACGTTTACTTTCTTAAGGTTTAACTTGTCTGAGATTTGGATTTTTCACCTTTTTTTTTTTTTAAAAGATTTTATTTATTTGACAGAGAGAGACACAGTGAGAGAGGGAATACAAGCAGGAGGAGTGGGAGAGGGAGAAGCAGGCTTCCCGCCGAACGAGCCAAGAGCCTGATATGGGGCTCCATCCCAGGACTCTGGGATCATGACCTGAGCCTAAGGTGGAGGCTTAACCCATTGAACCACCCAGATGCCCCTGGATTTTTCACTTTTAATGGGAAAAAGTCTTGACTAAAACAGGACAACAGAAAACAAACTGAAGAATTTATTGGAGATAATTTCCAAAGCTGAAGAAGAATATGTCAGTTTTTACTAAAAGAAGGAAGCAATGAGTAAAAGTGTATTTCTCAACCAGGGTCTGTGTTTATCAGTTGTTGGAAAATAGTAAAAACTATACTCAGGCCACTTTAGAGAGGTTAACAAGCAAGACCCAGCAGATTCTGAGGAGTTGGGACAAGACTCTTTGGGGATGTGACATGGGACTGATGGATTATTCCATTCAAGAGTGAGTGATCAAGGTCTGATGATGGCTCTGAAGCAAGAAAATCAATAGTGACAATTGAAGGTGAAAGGAAAGTGACCGGCAATTGAAACATTAAGAGGAGAGTGGGAGGATCCATGAACATCTCATCAATATTCTTCCAAACTTTACTAAGGAGTAATAGAATAGGACAGTCTCTTCTGTAGTTAAGTGTTTGTAGGGTCTCAGACCAGAAATATGATTAATAACTAAAAGGAAAATGGGAGTGTAGTTTGATGGGAGAGAGAATGAGTGAGAGAAGGAGGCATACAAAGGAAAAGAGGATTTGAAGGGAGAATGTGCGATGGAAAATAATAATACCTATAGACAAAAGAGTAATGGAACAACTAAAAGAAGAGAAGTGGTGGGGTGCGAGGAGAAGAGAGAGAGAAAGAGAATGAGACTAAAACAAAAGTTGTTCTGACAAAGTCACATTTACACATTTTAAGCAAATACTTGCACTCTGAACATTTGTTGAACTTGTAAAACTATTCTCTCTTCTTAGCTGTCATCTAGGTGTAATTATGTCTTGCTCTATACCAGCACTTAGAAAAAAGAAAACAACAACAAAAGATTTCAGATCAATAAACACTTTTTAAAATGAGTTTCCTTTTGCTTTAAACCTTGTCTCATAAACTAGAGGTTCCATGCAAATGTCTAGAGTCCTCTGCAAGTAGGAGTCTGGTATTAATTTAATAAATAAATTTTACATAATTATTTTTTCAATTCTGGGTCTTATGATTTATTTTTTATTTATTTTAAAATTTTTAAAATTTGAGCATAGTTCACACACCATGTTTTATTAGTTTCATGTGTTGATCTACCAAAGAGTATTTTCATATTTTCACATTAAAATTGCTTCTTGGAAATTTTAATTAGCTGTATATTGTTTCAAAAATAAGTTCTGACTTTTTATTATGGGAACTTCAACTCTGAAATCCTCAAAACCCTATAATTCTAGGAACAGGACCTATAATTGCCAATATTAAACTGCTTTGACATTCTATTATAATGATTTATACCTGGTAGATTAATGCAATTAATGCAGGAAGGGAAATCAGATTATAAATTCTGTGCATTTACTCTGTTTACGCATGTATCCCAGTTTTCTATACAAAAGGCTATAGAAGACTTTCAAATTATTTTTCTTTTATAACTTGATGAATTTAGTCCCATATTTTATTATATATTCGTGGAAACCGAGGACCAAGATGTAATTAACCTTATATAAGGTAACACTCCTTAGTGATAAAGTAGTAATGATGTTTTAGATGTTTTGATTCTCAACCCAGTTCTCCTTTCAAAGCTGCCTCTTTTCACCTGGGTTAAGATTTGATTTGATTTTTAAAGATTTTATTTATTTATTAGATAAAGGGATCAGGAGCAGAGGGGAGGGGTGGAGACTCCCTGCTGAGCAGGGATCCCCCAATGCAGGACTTGATCCCAGGACCCTGGGATCATGACCTGAGCCAAAGGCAGAGGCTTAACTGACTAAGCCACCAAGGCATCCCGATTCTCTTTTCCGATAAGATTTTGAGACTGAAGTAGTGGATATTTTGCCACGATTAATTTTTTTCCCCCCACCAGTCTTTTAAGTGACTTGGAAAGGGTCTGTCTTCATTGTCCATCCTAAGCATTTAGAATCACTGCAGTGACCTTTGTGCTAAATAAAAAGTCCCCATCATCATTTACACAATTGTTAACAACTCCAAAAAATAAATTTTTAAATGGTCACATCCTTTTCATGACTGCTTGTCATACTTGGAAATGTTGAAGGCCCCATAAGCCTTGGTGACTGAGGCTGTTATTCTTAACACAGAGTTAGAATGTTGTAAACATGAAATTTTATACAATAATGGGGTTGAAATTGGAACCAAATGAATGTGGAAGCTTACAGATTGGCTAGAATTAAAACCTTACTTAAGCATGATGCAGAAGAAACAATCTAAAGAATTTATTAAGTAGGAAACCAGGAAAATATATGTGAAAATAAACATAAACTGCTATAAAACAGAGCCTACAAGGCAAGACGTATAACATCAGAGTAGAGTCTGATTGGATTGGCAAGCTTACAATCTGCTTCAGTATTAAATAACATTCTTAGCTTGTGACCCAGCCCAACTCAGTGGCAAACTTTAGCTTGACCTTTCAAGATCCTGGCTTGTTATGATTTATTCTTGAATCATAGACTTGTAGGCATAGAAGGACTTCACAAGAGAATGCAGTTCATTTCTCAGTTTCCCTGAATAGTACATCTGAGGAAGCCCAGGAGCAGAGGACATTGAGGCTGTTCCTCTTTTAGGAATTAAATCCTCTTTCCCCAAACGTTCACATTCTAGAGAATGAAAACCATTTTCAATAAAACTCCCATGTGCTTTTATCTAAATTTGTTTATAGATTTTGTTTACTTGTTTTTGGTAGTTGGTTGAAATTAAAAACAGTTGATTACAGTGTTTCTCGTAAGTGCTTTCTCAAAGATTAAAAAAAAATAGTGGTTTTCAGAGTTTTTAATTCTAATACATCATTACAGACATATTAATTCGTTTTCTATTGTGGTTGTAGCAAATGACCACATAGTAGCTTAAAACACAAATTTATTATCTTAGAATCTGTAAGTGAGAAGTGACTTGGGTATCACCCTACTAAAATCTTGGTGTCAACAGGACTGCAGGACTCTCTGGAGCCTCAAACAGTTAAGTCCATTTCCTTGCCTTTTTTCGGATTCAAAACACCATTCATATTCCTTGTCTTATGGTTCCTGTCTTCTATCTTCAAAGTCATTACAGTCTAGTCTCACATTGTAGCATTCTGACACTGACTGTCTCCTGGACCTCTTCTCCACATTTAAGAACTTTTGTGAATATCTTAGGACCATCTGGAAAATCCAGGATGATCTTGCCCTTTGAAAGGTCATATGATTAACAACCTCAAATCCACGGACAACTTTCATTCCCCTTTGCCATGTAGCATAATGTATTCAGTTTTTAAGGTTTAGGATGTGGACCCCTTTTAGAGGAGCATTATTCTGCCTACCACAACAAATGACTTTGAAAATGTTTGTTCCTCTTTGATGATTTGCAGCCTCCATGGGAGCTTCCCTGGTATAATCTGGTAACTGACCTCCATACACAAAGGGCCGGGAGAGACTGAAGAAAGAGGAAGATCATTCCAAATCAGTAGGTGTCAGGTTTAATGAGCAACAAAACTTATGTACAAGGCTTGTCTTGGGTGGTCACAAATGAGTAGATCGCCACACTCATCCCTAGAACCTTAAAAGTTTATATAAACACCTTAACTGGACACACATACCATCCAGATGGTCTCAATACTGTATCACCATCTCAAGGCTATGTCCTTGCAGCAGCCTCTCCAAGGAGCAGGGAAGGCAAGTGGAAAACATATTCCAAGGTCGGGGGAGGGTAGTAAGGAGCCTCTAATTGCTAGGGTCCAGTTCATGGGTAACCCAGCAGTCATGTCTTCTCAATGACCTCCCCAACACTCTTTTTTATCTTTGAAGTTCTTCACATAAACACATACATATACACACTCACACAACCATAACTGTAAGAAAAAAATAAAAAGATAAAACAAGGTCCCGGATATTCCTCCATGCTTTTATTTAGTTGATTTTAGGATGTCAGTGTTCCCACTTTAACAAGAGTTGGTGAAGGTGAGGGACATAAGACCAAGAAGAGAAGGCAGTGAGAATACAGATGTGATGCTATACAGAGGTTCTCAATTAATGTCATCATCTCAAAACTTTTCAATAAACAAGTTTTCACAAGATATTATGAGAATCAACCAAATATATTTCCTCCTTCAGGCAAAATAATCCAAAGTAACAAGCAAAGTTTAGTATTTAAAATTTATATCTCTTATGGCTTTTGTAACTTCCAAAGCTCTCTATAGTTCTCATAAATGTAAATGCTCCCAAATCAAGAAAAAAAAAAAAACAACCAAAAAACAAAAAACAACCACACAAAGTCTTGTCTGAAAAGCTTATCATTCTCTGGACAGAAAAAATATTTTTCAAAATTTGCTATTATAAATGCACTAAAAAGTAACATTAACTTTAAAAAAATGAATTCCACTAAAGTGCCCAAGAATTGCTGGCATGAGGTGGGTTTCCCTTGGCTGTATTTGTCACTTCCTGCCCTCCAGAAATAAGACACCCAAACATTACCCTCCTGGTTTCTTTTCATATCCCTCTGCCAACTGTAGTAGCCTGTAAATCAGAGATGTTGGCTGCTATAGAATATTGACATAGTAAAGTGTAGTGCTCACAAAAGTTCTGTTTATATGGGTAGCAGATTATTTTCTAAGAGAAAGACAGCTGCCAACACAATATTTGATGTATTAGCTCCCTGGCACCATCTTTTTATAGTCTAAATTATGGCATCGAGATGAGATCCCTATATTTGGCTAGCTTGGTCACACTGTTCACCTTTATTATTTAGTTTCATCTCAGCTTCTAATAGGCTTTGGTGAATTAAATTTAAAAGCATATCACAACACAAATACTTTTATGTTAGAATCTCCATGGAAAGAGCATGAAGCAAAAAGTGCTGTGTAAAGCTATATTTGCTACAGTTTGTACTCCTATGCATCTGGGTAACTTTCTTAAGTAACTATCCTCTAACTAGAAATATACTGTTCCATGATCCTTCAAACCATCGTTCTGCTATTAGAGTGTGAGTCTTTCTCCATGATTGTTATAGGAGAGGGATAGTGTGCTGGGTAATTCATACCGGTAATTAAATGCTTTAGTCCGGAGGTGATCCAGGTTACTTCTGCTCACCATTCCCAGGCTAGAACCAGTTGCATAGTGAAGCTTAGTACAAAGACAACAAACACAAATCCTTCCACAGACCTGAAAAATGGAAAAATGCACATATGTGAGTACTAGATATCTCTACTACAGCTATCAGAGGACAAATAAAAATAACTCATCTCTGTTTTAGTTTCTTTAAATTTTATCTTTTTTCACATATAATAGAATTGCGATGTTGAAGACAAACTTTCAGGAAGCCCGTTGAATATAATATTTTTTCCTGGAAAAGTCGTAAACCACTCTTATGCTTTGCAGAAGTGTAGCTCAATGTCATTTATAACCAATAAAAAATGCTTTTGATTTAGTGAGACAAAAATTGTCTAGTCAATTCCCATTTAATCTGTCAAAATAACAACTGGCAGTGATAAGGATATATATAAAATGATTCCTCCAAATTCACGAGTCTAGTAGCCAGTGTAGGCAACAAGCCTAACCTTTTGCTGAATACTGTTTTTGATAAGGACTATAAAGATTTTATACTTTGCAGAGAAGGTTCATGTTAAAATCCAAACCTTTGTATGTGTCATGAAAATAATTTGCATGAAACATTCATTAACATCTCTTATATTTAGGTTTGAAATTGCTCCTATAAAGAAAAAGAAACTGCGTGGAGGACCTCAAACTTCATCATTATTTTATAATATGAATAAATTATTTTCTACTACTAAACTTGAATATCTCATACAAGATTCATTTATTTGGTTTGCTTTCAAGGGACAGTTGCAACCCATTGTTTACTTTTTTTGTTGTTGTTATTTTTTTTTTAATTTCTTCTCAGCGTAACAGAATTCATAGTTTTATACCACACCCAGTGCTCCATGCAATGCGTACCCTCCACTATACCCACCACCAGGCTCCCCCAACCTCCCACCCCCCCGCCCCTTCAAAACCCTCAGGTTGATTTTCAGAGTCCATAGTCTCTCATGGTTCATCTCCCCCCCAATTTCCCTCAACTCCCTTCTCCTCTCCATCTCCCCATGCAACCCATTGTTTAAAACTGCTGCTCTAAACTGCCACTCACAAAGGGCATGTCCTGAAGGAGGTATTGCTCAGGTGCATGGGTCATTTACACCCTGAGTTCTGAGTTTAAAATATCTTAGGCAATTTCTTCTTCTTTATCCTGAGATGTTTCCCCCAAAACTTTTTATTTTTAAGTTTATTTCCTGGGTTCTTCTTCTTCTTTTTTTTTTTTTTTGGCCATTATTCAGTTTCTAGAATATTGACCTTCATCCCTCTGTCTCTGCTTTAGTCAACTGGAGGGGAGTTGATGGGCATCTGGGAGCATCTTTCTAGAGAACAGGAAGGGAAACCCCAGCTGCAACTGTGTTCTAGAATTGTTTCAGTGTCCCTCCTTCCTGTGTCTATCCTAGCTCACCCTAGGCTCCATGTCTGTTGAGTAATAGGGTTATACTCACACTCTCTAGCTAGTCTTCACTACTTTTCTCATCTCACTGATTATTAACTCTCTTGAATTCTATTATATCACATTTTTTCCTAATACCAGATAGAGACAGGAGCTTAGAAGAACACTGTGAGTTCTGCCCCACCTTGATTGTACTTTCCTATTTAGTTAAAACAGCCATAATAACTAAGGTATACTTACTAGGGGACCCCTCCACAGAAGCCTTGGTCATGGTACCATGCATGTCCTGTAAACATTTTCAGTCCTCACCATAAAAAAAAAAAAAAAGAGGACTTATGGCAATGAAATACTTTTTCGTCTCCTGAAGTGGTTGTCTGTAATTTAGTTTAATGATGCTACACTTTCTTGTGGTCTCACTGGGCCTGGAGGGCCCTTTGTATTGATTTAGCCATTCTGTTTGTCTCAGTAACAAACAGCCACATAAAAAACACAGACTGGAGAAAGGAACTTTCTTGAAGTAGAAAATCACATATATCAGTGTAATAGAACTTTTGATTCTGGGGTACATCTAGGAAAGCATTTTGATTCTTTAAATACAAATCTCGAACATGTTAAAGAAAGGCAAATAGCTTTTAGGATTGTTAATTTTCCATGCTTTAAATCAACAAATAATAATAGTCAATTGATAATAAAGCCTGTTGAGTTATTTTTTCCTAAGAATCCAGATTTTTCCAAAGTATTATATTTATTTTGGGTGATAGGTGAGAAAGTAGATGAAAAGATGACTCACGACCAAACAAAGCAAAGAAGCTGACAAAAGGAAATAGGAAGTCCACTGAAGAATTCATGGTTTCTGGTGTAATAGTCTTGAAAAAATAATTACTTTCAAATTTTAACTGAAAACACAGTGATGATTTTAGTTGGTGAGGCTGATTGTGATCTTTATTAAAATTTATTATATTTTTCTTAATACACACCACCCCTAGCTTAGTTAACTATACAACTCAACTCCAGGACAACTAGAGTCTAAAATCACAGAAAGCCTGTCACTTAAGGTGCTCAGACACTTCATTGCAACTTATTACCCGTGACAGGTTTTTCATTACATTTTTAAGGGGTTGAAATATTAAAGCATTCACTTGGATCCAGGTATCTAGTTGGAAAATGAATCTGACTATCAATCATGAATAATCCCTATAAGACTATTACACTGCAAGGAGAGGATGGGGTCAGAGGATAGTATTCTGTCAAAATTTATAGTACATTATGCATATATATTACATATGGAAATGGCATGCATGCATGAGAAAAAAAAATCACCTCATGCTTATTTGCAAATGGCCAGAGAACCATTTTGGGTCACTTCAAATCATTAGGACCATTAACCATGATTTTAATTAAAAACATTGAGTTGAACAATCACTCATGGTATGCCTGCTATTGTACCAAGAATGGTGCCAGGAACACTGAAATTAATAAAATATGGTACCTTCACTTCATGAGCCGGAGTCCATGGAGAGAGACAGACACACAATGAGCACTCAATACTCTTGCCTGTGTGGTCATTGCCAGCGTTCACCTTTAATTTACCAAATCAGAGCTCTGGGTGTCTCACCAATGTAGGCAGCTGCTTTCACTTGCCATCATCAAGGCGCCTCAAAAGAGCATTTTGCAGATTCTGGACACCATCCCAAAAATATGTTCCGAAAGGTTTTTCACATTAGCAGCAAACTTGGATACACAGATAAGCAAGATTGCTTAAAACAAATATAGTTCATTTTGGTGTATACGTTCTATTAAAGTTTTTGAGTTTTTGAGTTTTGTTTTGTTTTGTTTTTTGTTTTTGAATTATCAGTCCTATTGCTAGAAGCAGTGTGCTTTCCAAAAAAAAAAAAAGATTAAAATTTCAATAAGTAGATCTGGGTCATACCTTTAATAATGGCTTTCTGTGTAATAATGAGAATACTTAATATTTTCCCTTTTTATAGCCAAGAAATAGTGCTTTATCTCTCTCTGTTTTTTAAGGTTAATGTAAATATAATGAGTTCATTAAAATAAATTTTCTAAAATTTAACAATATTCTTCAAGTCATACACCATAAAGAAATGCAGTGGAGTCTCATGTAGCCCAAAGTTAGGTTTTAAAGACAGAGTATAAGGCAAATATGGAGTGTGGTCAAATCACTATTGAAAATTATTCAGGACTATTCTTTTTTTCAGACTGTCTTAAGGTCTCTATAAGTTTGTAGTTCTTTTCTTTTTTTAAAAATTTATTTAATGTATTTTTTAAAGATTGTTTTAAATTTATTTTATTTGAAAAAGAGAGAGAAGAGAGAGTGCATGAGCAGAGGGTGTGGGATGGTAGAGGCAAAAGTAGAAGCAGACTCCCTGCTGAGCAGGGAGCCCAAAATGGGGCTCAATCCCAAGACCCTGAAATCATTATCTGAGTGGAAGGCATATGCTTAACCGACTGAGGTGCCCAGTTGCCCCCATTTCTTTCTTTCTTTCTTTTGTTCTTTTTTCCTTAAATCCAGGAGTTTAGATAGATATATTAGATGAGAAGAGATTAAGTAGTTGGCTTACAGTTCTGTATGCTGATTGTATAAAAATATGTATCTTTAAGCATTCATATTGCACTAATAGTGGCAACTTTAATAATATCTTGTGCAAAACAAAACAAACCATTTCCACTAATTTGTATTTTCCCATGTTACTCTACTCTTCCCTGCCTACACACACATAGGTTGTGATTCAGGCTAAATTTAGTGAGATTGAGCTAACTGTTAATGTTAAATGTCTTTGTATTTTGCCTGGTTTATATTGAGCCATGAAAACAATTCTGAAGGCATTCACAACACTACAAGTGTTGACCAGCTACTCTCCTCTTGCCTTTTCTTTTCCATAAATTGGTTTCACACTGTCTTCCTTTAAACTCAAAGCTGCATGATAGAGGGCATTGTATTTTCTCTCATTCCCTGCCACATTTTCAATATTTTGCAATAGTTGGTGAAAAATAAATGTATATCTTTTGAAACTGTTATCAATAAGTCTTCAGTATGAAATATAGTCTTTTGGAGGTTGAGACAGTGGTTAGGGAAAGCCCAACTTTAATTATTTTTAAGATACTGACCATGTATTATTGAACCTATTTTTTGCCCATGAACTTAGAAATTGTAGACCATTTTCAGGAGTTTAGCTCAGATCTTGGGAGAAAACAAATACGGTGATACCAAACTAATCTGATTAAAGTAATGGGTTCAAGTTCATAGCTGACTGTATTGGACATCATTTAGTTTGCTGAGTTTTCCGGACTCTGGCCACATAATGATTATAGTCTGTGTTTCGTAGGTTTTTATAGCTGATGATTTATCTGACTATGCACTTAATAACAGATATCTTGATAAAAACAAGAGCAAGGGAGAAAGCATATTCTACCCAAAGAGACATAATATTGGAGGAATGTAAAAACAAGTTGTCTTGGATATGTTAGTGTTTTTTTCTTAAAAAGTGCAACCAGGTACCTAGATAAGCCAAATGTGCACACCCACATAAACCAAACCAAAACAAAACAAAACCCAAAAAAGTAAGGATGAAATGACCTTATACTAACACACTGAAGTCATAGTTTGCAAATGATTTATTGCACCTGATATCTCTATTTCAGAGATAAAACCCCACATTCTGTATAAAGTACCCATTCTTTGCAGACGTACACTTCATTCTGTACCATGTAACATCTCTTACACCAAATATCTCTTACGTCAAGTCAAAAGCAGCCTACTTTTAAAAAATGTGGACAAAATATTTGATAGCACTATAACATACTTCAGAAAATATGATGGTTTATGAGGATTACTCTATTGTTTCCAGAAATTTAACACCATTGAATAAGGCATTCTACCAGACAGAAAATTATTCATAGAGAATAGAACTGCTCTAATTTTACCATAATCAAAAGTAAGAAAACCTAAATAAGAAAATATTACTTAAGAATAAAATATAAGGGTGTCTGGGTGGCTCAGTCGGTTAAGTGTCTGACTCTGGATTTTGGCTCAGGTCATGATCTCAAGGTCATGAGATCCCAAACTGCATGGGCCTCTATGCTCAGCACAGAGTCTGGTTGAAATTCTCTCCCCCTCTTTCTACCCCTCCCCATGTTTTCTTTCCAAAGTAAATAAATAAAATACTTTTAAAGAAGAATAAACTATTAGAATATAATTAAAATAATTAATATAAATAAAACAAATAAAATATTAAATTCCACTTTCTTGACACTGAAAGTGCACCACTTCTTTGCCACTTTTTCTCTTTCACGTCATCAAACAAGCTGTGAAAGATGTGTGAAACAATGTTCAAATCCTATAAACCACAGGTAAATTCCTATACCTGGAAAATAAAGTAGATCACATTAGGCAAAAAACCAAAAACCAAAAACCAAAAACCAAAACAAAACTATTGTAGGTCTTAATTTAACACAAAAAACAAATTTTTTAAATTAAATAAATGATATTAGAATTCTGTTGTTAGAAATAGGTAAGTTTTGGAGGGCACCTGGGTGGCTCAGGGGGTTAAAGCCTCTGCCTTCAGCTCAGGTCATGATCCCAGGGTCTTGGGATCGAGCCCCGCATTGGGCTCTCTGCTCAGCAGGGAGCCTGCTTCTTCCTCTCTCTCTGCCTGCCTCTCTACCTACTTGTGATCTCTGTATGTCAAATAAATAAATAAATAAAATCTAAAAAAAAAAAAAGAAATAGGTAAGTTTTGGGGTGTCTGGGTGGTTCAGTCAATTGAGCACTCATCTCTTGGTTTTGACTCAGGTCATGATCTCAGGATATGTAATCAAGTCCTGCACTGAGGTCTGTGCTCAGTGTGGAATCTTCTTGAGATTCTCTTTTTCCCTCTTCCTCTGCTCCTCCTCTTCCTCTTTCTCCCTTTCTCTCTCAAATAAAATAAATAAATAAAATCTTAAAAAAAAAAAAAAAGAAAGAAATAGCTAAGTTTTTAGGGCTACTGAGAAACAGAAATGCCTTTTGTTCACATTCAAATCTCCCAAAAGCAAATCTTTTGTTTGGTCTACTGGACCTAAACTGGGAAACTTACTTCCTAGGACTTTATCATTAGATTGCAATAACCTTAGGAAGAGAGATAGGATCTTAGTTTTATTGTTGTTAAATTTTTCAAAACATTTTTTGATAAAAATAAATATCCAGTATGCATTTATAGATAGAATTGAATTTTAAATGCATTTTCTTCACTCATATGATTAACAGGAATTTTATTTGAATGACCTTGTAGGTTATTATTTTATGACTAGCACAAGTATTAGTAGTAACTCTCTGTTATATGGTAGTCCTCTCCAGTCCTTAACAAGTTACATAATAAGGGTGTTTATTTTTTTAAATGGGGTCATCAGCTTTCCAGTAAGAACATTCTCAGAATGGCACCAATAATTTAGAACCTCAGTGCTAGATTTCTTTCTCTTGACCTCATGGGCTGCAACAATAAATGACAAAGACAGCAGATAATACCTTCCCATGAGATTAACAAATGACAATTTATGGAAGAATTTTATGAATGAATTTTATGTAGTATGTAATTAAAAATGCCAAAATCTGTACAATCAAGATGTTGAGATCTAATTTCAAGGTAATTTTGACTTTTGCTTCATGAATAGTTCATGTTCTCATACATAGACAATTCAACTACTTTAACTCACTTCACTGTCAAGAATTCCTTCTCCTGGAATTTTGCTTTGACTAGTTCAACTATTGAACTGAACAAACCTCTTCAGTCAGTCCAACTGGTCAAACCATTATGCATGTTAATCTAGACACGATTTTATAATTCTCTATTTATTAAAACTTCCATCCATGATAATATAGCCTCTATGAAGGGTATAACTTAAAATGTGGAAGAACTATGCATTTAGTTTTTGAAAGTATCCACAATAATTTATTTGAAAACACAATCTCCATACATGATGGACCTTAGTAAGAATAGACATCAACTAAGTTTTTTTTCCCAAATAAAATTATACAGTCAATACCTCTTTCAGAATTATATGTAGAAATGTTGTGCCTAGTCATGTAGGTGAACTCCACCCAGAGATTGCGGCCTTGCTTGGAATCAGAGGTGGGGTTAGAAGCCTGCTAGAAGAAAAAAGGATCATTTGTTTGCCTGCATAAACATATATTCAGTTGGTGTATTTGTGTGTAGACTACCTCTGCTACTCCTACCCCCCAAAGAGGAGATCAAACACAACAGATTGCATGTTATGCAAAAACCACACACATCCAAATCCATTTTTACTAGCGGGAGGTTAAATTTACTTTGCCTTAATGTGTAACACATTATCTGATTCTTTTCAGTGACTGATCCATTCAAACAGTCTCCGTATCAGATTTATTGGAATACAGAGGAAATACTTAGAATGAATCGATTTAAATGCAATGGTTAAGAAAAAGCAACCTTTGTGCAAAATCCAGGTTTTATGAATGTGCTTTGTTTTGTGGGAGCAGAAATACCAGTGATAAATATAACATTAGCATAAGGAGTCACACTGAACATTAAAAGCTTTAACAGGAAGAGCGCTTGAAATAATTTAGTGCTGATAAACAGTACTGCAGGCAAGTTTTTGGCAATTTGTGATAAACCACAAATTTTCAAAGACCCACAGAAATCCTTCTAAGTGTGCATTATGCTGGAGTTGCGGTGAGTTCATGGGGGTTCTCAGAAGAGTATTTTCAGAGCTGGACATTTTGCCATGGTTAACAAGAAAGTTGTTTCAGTAAACAGTGGGAAGTCTACACACTTTTGCAGTGTTCTGATTCTGGATGGTGGCAAACCAAGACAGGTATTGATGGCTTAGCCAAACAGTGTTCTGATTCTTGATCTCATCGCAAACTATCACAAGCAGCAATGCCATTTCAAAACAAAAAGGGGGAAGGTAAATTTTAGTTATAAATGAATAGATAGATAAAGAATCTTAAATGCCAGATATAATTAATCGATTATTTTTTTCTTCACCATTCTTGTTCTCTTGTCCTCTTTCTGTGCTCACCTTAAGACATGTAAGACACATCTTGATTCCATGTTAGTTGGGATGAAAAATCATTCTTTAAATAACTTAGTTCTCTAGAGAAATGAAAGGTATAGATAAATACCTTCGGATGCATTTATCTACTGGTGAAAACTTACATTTTTGTATAAGGAAGCTCCCATACAAAGTTGAATGTAATATCTGAGCCCGTGGTTATTAGGTAAGCGATCAAGAATAGCCTGTTTAAGATTCAGTGATGTTACAAAGCTTCCTAAGATATACAGACATTTAATTTTAGCCAAGATAATACAGAAGAGAACAATTTGTGGCTCCTAGAAAGAATTAGTATAAGTATAATAATTTCAGATATCTCTCTCTTTTTCTGCTTTTTTTTTTTCTTTTCATCTTTTCTTGTGGGGAAAATAAGATGAAATAATTGCCCTAGGATTTTGGTGTATTTGGAGCAGTGACTAAACTGACATGTCATTTCTCTAGATACACATTGAACAATATAGAAAATACACAATTTACTGGAAATTCTAGAAAGGTTGGGGAAAGAGTCAGCCAGTTGGCACTGATCCCCAAAGGGGAGAAGAAGGCAGATCAAAGAGTCCAAATGACCACTCTTTCCAGGGCAAAAGGATGAGGACCGCCCACTTCAAGTACTGATGTAAGTAGGGAGCTGAACATGAGCACAGACCTACAAAGCTAGCAAAAGCATTCCAAAGAGACCTCCAGTTTTCAGAGGGACAAAGGTAAATCAAAATGTCCAATAGAGTTGTTGTTCAGTGCTTTACTGATTTAGCTGCATATTCTTTGAGCATCTCTTCATACGACAGATTTGAAATATTTTCTATTAAAAATAGAAAAAATTACAGTAATTCTTATGGATAGCCAACTTCTTTTCATATTTAATTGTTAAGGTCATGCAAGTATTTTTTCCTTAAGATTTTTAAAAAATGTATTTATTTGACAGAGACAGACAGACGGGGAGAACAAGCAGGAGGAGCAGCAGAGGGAGAGGGAGAAGCAGGCTTTCCCTGAGCAAGGGGCCCCACGCATGGCTCGATGTGGGGCTCTAGTCCAGGATGCATGACCTGAGCCAAAGGCAGACACTTAACTACTGAGCCACCCAAGTGTCCAAGGTCATGCAAGTTTTAAAATTGTTATCAGATTTAGGTGACCTCTTTCAAGTTCTTGTCATAGCCGTAAAATTTCATGGATTTTCAAGTTTCCCTCTGCAGTGTCCCAAGTTAATTAGTCTTATGCTTGTTACATTTTTGTTTATCCATGCCAGCAATTTGTGTACCATCGACAAGAAGTTTAAGTCTTCTCTCAGTATTTATATATGACTCACCCTTCTTCATTAGTTAGGTTATCAAAAATTCCAAGAAACTGTTAACTAAGTCCATTAAAATTTATCTCTTCCTTTTAGTGAATTACTATTTTTTGAATAAGCTGTATGTGTTTTGGCTATAATTTGGTTCTCAATTTGTGAAATCATTTGTATTGTATTGCTCATCTTTATCACTTTTATTTCATATTTCCTTAATTTCTATCAGAATTTTTTCAACTTTTTAATCAATAAATTTAAATTTGATAAAGAAGATACACGTCATACATATTCAAGCTCTCTGTCTCTAATTTCTCCATAAAATTCTCTTAAACATCTTTTCAAGTTAGAAGTAAAATGGTGTATTCAATCTTTATTAAATATTACATTTCCAAAATATATTATGAATTTATCACTCAATATGCTCCCTTACTAAGGATATTCCTGAAAGTAGAAAACTTTGCTCTCATCTAGACTTTGATGAGAAACAAAATCTCTACTTGGAATTTTACATTTCCGATTATTGAATTATTTTCTGTGGACTAGCTTCTAGCTCCACACATTCTAAAGCTATTTTTCCTTTCTCTTTTCACATATTTCCCATGAGTTTCATTCATATTGCAATGCAGCCTTGGATATACAGCTTTGTGTTATGTCAAATGTTGTGGGTGAACATTTTGAACAGCAAGAGCATTCCTGGAAGCTGTTCCCAGCTAGTGCAGAAAAGTAACTGGGCACCTCACAAAAATGCACCACTACACAGAAATTGAAAGTATCCCCAACTTCTTCTTAGATAGATCCCCAAAATACCATGATGAAATTAAAAACAGAGGAGCTTTAGGGTGAATTAGAGTTGCATCAATTTAATATGGGTAAAATATATTACCTTCACAAATAAATAAAGAAAGAAACATATGACCATGTGAACACCAAGCTAAGGCCTCCCCTAGAGACCTGGCAAAAACTTTTCAAATGAGGGACCCCTAAATTTATTCATTATTCATTTCACTGTAAACCTGACTGGTAGGCAGAATTCCAAGATGGTCCCTCCAAGAGTCCCAGATGCATCATGTACACACTCTTTCACAGTTTATTTGTACACTCATCCAGGCACTACGGTTAAGGGATTTTACAGATCAGTAGAGCTTGAGACAGAGAGATTATCTGGGTGGGCCTGACCTCATTACATGTTTCCTTTAAAAGCAGAGAATTTTCTCTGGCATGTTGTAGAAGAGTAAGTCAGAGAGACATGTACTAGTTAGCCTGGAAGCAAGTGACATAGGTTGTAAACTATGGGAGTCATGCTTCAAGGAAACTTTAGGCAGCCTCCAGTTGCTGAGAGCTATCTCTAGCCATCAGCTGGAAGGAAAATGGGACCTCCAATCTGCCACTTCAGTGAAATAAATTCTGCTTTGATCAATGTTAGTGATCCTGGAGTAGGAACATGAGCCCAGATGAGACTGCAGCCTCAAGTACCAACTTAATTTCATCCCAGTCAGACTCTGAGTGGAGAATCCGGCCATGCCATGCTCACATTTACGGAAACAGTGAGATAATAAATTTGTGTTACTTTACAGTGCCAGATATGTGGCCATTTATCATGCAGTAATAGAAAACGATTAAAATGCCTTTCTTGGCAGGAGTTGTATAGAAAGTAGGTTATAAATTAGAAGTACCCATAGTCATACAAGCAAAACCAGGGAGTGAGAGAGAGAACACATAGCAACACAAGAAAAAGAGGGTTTTATTCACTACAAGGATATTTAATCTAGGGAACACAGACCTGATGGGTCTGAAGGGTGAGCAGAAGACTGGACTCACCTTTCCGGGGATGTGGAAGCTGTCGAAGTGGGAATTTGAGGGATGCATAAATAATGAACAAGTCAAAAGGTTCTATATGGTTTGCATATAGACTCTCCAGCTGTTCCCCACAAAATCTTTGCTACAATTTGTATTGCTTGTAGGTGAGTTTGCTGGAAGGGATGGTTCATGGTGACAGGGAAGAGGACTGAATCTGGTCTCATGGTTGAGATGGGGCTAGTATAGAGAGAGGTAAGGAGCCAGCTTCACTGTCTTAGATAGGGATGCTCTAGGAGTCTGCTAACTTTAATCACGACCTCAAATTGAGAACTGTGAGTAAAATATTAATGCTAATCACATGTAACTATAAATGTCTGTAAAAGGACATGCTGTGGGATCAGAAGTGTCATCGGAGGAACAAAGTGCCATTGGCTTTGATGATTTCTCCAAGTTTCAGGGTCTGAGACTCTTTCATCTTGGAAACTTAATTTGTTTAGCAAGTGAAGAGGGGATACATCTCTAGCAAGAAGTCAGGGAGGAAACCATATGATAATTGACTCTCTCTGCTTGACTTATTTCACTCAGCATAATCTCTTCCAGTCCCGTCCATGTTGCTACAAAAATTGGGTATTCATCCTTTCTGATGGAGGCATAATACTCCATAGTGTATATGGACCATGAGAGACTATGGACTCTGAAAAACAACCTGAGGGTTTTGAAGGGGAGGGGAGTGGGAGATTGGGGGAGCCTGGTGGTGGGTATTATGGAGGGCATGCATTGCATGGAGCACTGGGTGTGGTGCAAAAACTATGAATTCTGTTACGCTGAAAAGAAATTTAAAAAAAATAATAATAAAAAAAGAAGCCAGGGAGGGATATGCCAGTAATCAAACTCTCTGGAAATGTATTTACACAAGAATACAAATTTTACAATGAGAAAAATAATGTCAAGAGCACTGGGGTATGTCTGTTAACATGGCCAGCACACTTCTCCTGTAGGCATATCTACACTGCAAGTTGAATTGCAAAGTTGCCTTGATAAGCTTGGAATTAGTGCTAAGAAGGTTAAAGCTTAATAACATCAGGCTCTGATGGCTATGTAGGACTATCTCACATCTGGGGTACACTTGGCCCTCCACCCAAAGTTACACATTTCTGTCTTGTATAGTACTCATGCTATATTTCCTGGTGAAACAGATCATGCACTGGCATTGACTCTCTAATATGGTATATTTCCTCATATGGGACCACAGAAGCTCCGCTCTAGCTTTCTTGAGGTCATATTGAAGGGCTAGACATGTAATACGTCTTGTCGTGTCGGGTTTATCGAAACGCCCCAGAATGCTTTGCTTTTGGCCTTATGACCAAGTCACAGTGAAAAGTAGCCAGCTGAGCAAAATCCATGTTTGCATTTGTTGTAGAAATATTACTGAGAATGTCATCCATTATATCAATCTGGTCTATGTGAAACTGCTCTCTAGTTATTTATTTCAGATTTAGAAAAGTTCTCTCCATCAAAGAACTGGCAGGTTTCCTTGTTTCTAATACTGAGAGCTTTGCCATTTATTATGTGCTTTTTTTTTTTTTTTTAACCTGGATGCCAGGAATTTCCAAGCTCATTCTGAAAGTTCAGCATAGTGACAATGTTATCATCCACTAAGGTTAACTTAGTAGGGCTTTCTATTTTCAATACTCGCCATTTTGTATTTGTGTTTCCTTAGCTTTGATATATAACTCAATATAAGCCACCTCAAAGCCATTAGATATATAGAAAATATATAGAAAAGTATATAGAAAAGTTCAATATGTAAATAGGCCTAGACTAGAACACTACTCAGCAATTAAAAAAAAATTAACACACAACAGTGTGGATGAATCTGAAGGGCGTTATGTTGAGTCAGAGAAACTGGTCTCAAAAGGTCACATTCTGTATTATTCCATTTATAGGACATGCTGGAAATGACAAAACTACGGAGACAAACAATGGATTTGTGGTTATCAGGGATTAGGGTGATTAAAGGAAATTAATGATTTTAACTAAAAAAGGGTAGCATGAGCTAAATCTTTGTGGTGATAGGATGAATCCGCATATGATAAAATGACAGAATTGTACACACACGTTATGCTGACATCACTTTCTTGGTCTTAGAATTAGGCTGTAATTCTGTAAGATGTAACTATTGAGAGATTCTGGGTGGAGAGTATATGGGACTCTGTACTCTTTTTGCAACTCCCTGTGTATCTATAATTATTTCAAAGTAAAAAAGTTCCAAAAGTCACCAACCTTCACATTGTACAAGGGAATTTCATTGTACATAAACTATACCTCAAATAGTTGACTACAAAAAGTAAGCACCATTGCCTTTAACTCCTAGGTGATGAATTGATTATGCTGATAAGCCTATTGGAGTGATCCCGGGTTTGAGTTCCCTAAGAAAATAACAGACTCCTGGAGATACTGTGTAATTTGGTTGGTTGGAGAACCTCAGGAAAAGACCTAGGGATAGTTATACTCACTCAGCCCACTTGCATCAGTCATATAGTGCTGACAGTGTAGAATGTAAGCGGCCAGCCTGAATCAGATGGGGTTTATCACTAGGGTGCAGATGATAGAAATGCAAATAAAGCAGAAAAGAAAGCTCTCAAAGGGAAAACAAATGTTTTATCTGCCCAGCCGGCAACACCATGGCCAAGAGCCAAGTAGAAATGTGGGTGGGTACAGGTCATGGGAGACCCACAGACCATAGATGTATGCACAGACACCTCTGAAATGAGAGGGGCTATGGAAAATCCTGCCCCAACTTTCACCTCTCCACATACCTACTGCTGTTCCAAAGGCATGAGATCATATCATAAGGTTTATGAGTTACCCAGGTCCCAGGGTAGGGGTGATGGATGCTCATTATGAGGATTTCCTCTACAGGGGAGCCATTAAACCAGCTGAATGAGGAGACAATGTTAATATGGAATTTGTAAGCTATCTTTAACCACCCTCTTCAGATCACTACTTGTTAATTGGCTTTTAGAGAGATTGCCTGGAGTTTCTGAGGGCCAGGGTTATCCCAGGTGCTTGGATGGGATTGAACCACTCACTTCTGAGCAGCGGTGAAGTGACTCTTGGAGAGAGGATTCCATTAGCATACATGGAAATCTATTGGCTTGATTTGATTTCAAAGAGTCAGTCTTCCAACACAAAAACACGGAGTGCCATGTTTCTCAAAGTGTAGCCCTCAGGGACCAGGGATTCCCAACAAAAAATACGGGTGGATCCCAGGCCTACCACTGCTGGACCTCACGCACCAGGGTGCCCTTTATGCTACTGTCATCCACAGTGTGTAGTCGAGAGCAGTGGATTGGTCAAGAGCCTTCATTTCACCATGAGGGTTTTATCACCCTCTGCATAAAGCTGTAGAGGTCTGGTGGAACAAATCGGAGATTTGCTCTTCCCCTACACCCACATGGCAGAATCCAGAACTCATGCACTAACCAGGAGGTCCATAGATGAGAAGAGGACTAGCAAAGTTCTGATGCTTCCACCCACAGAGTGTAACATGGTATTACTAGTTTCTGAAAAATATTTGAAGTGCACAGGGCTCAAAAGAAACTAATAATGTAATTCTAGAAGTCCACATTTGTTTCCTTAGATACATAACACCGCACAAACAATTTGGTTGCAATTTCCATGCAGTGGTTTCATAGTTACTTGATTAAACTATGGTGGCTTTTCATAAGAAGGAGATGGACTGATAGCCCTTCAAGGTTTTTGCAAGTGTGACAATTTAAAATTATAACAGCCTGCTTGTAATGATATTTTTAGCTGATTCCTTCTGCTCTTAAATACATTTCTTTATATTATTCCTATTATTTTTCCCTCATGACCACAGAGGCTACTTTTTCAACCAAGACAATACACAGCTCTTCTGAGACAAATAAATAAATAAATAAAATAAAGAAACAAGTCTAATATTTAACTCTTGAGAGAAGTCTGTTCTCCCTAAAGAGGGTGTCTCTAAATTATTGACAGGAAATCTATTTCCGTAAACCAAGGGCTTTCCGAAAATTTAACCCTCCTCCTCAAACTCCCAGCACCTACAATGAAGTTATCTAACCTTGGGAGCAAAAGGGAAGGGAGCAGAGCTGTGAAAGTCACAGCAAGCAGGCAAGAAAGCTGGCAAATGCTGATGAATCACAGTGTATTCTGAAAGGGTGAGGTCATGCATTTTTTCCCATGAATAGTTAACTCCCTTTTTACTATGGGCTACATCATCCATTTTATTTGGGATTATTTTGTTTGGGTGTCAGGGATATTTGCTCCTATGACCACCCTCCCCCCCTTAGAAACCAACATTTAATCTATAAACACAAGACACTGTATCCTTTGAAGCAGGTAGCCCCAGCACTGCTCAGCTGTTGCCCTTGACCTTAAGAGAACTGTATTTTTCTCTACATGTCTCAGCCCAGATTCTATTTTCATGCCAACGTGACATTGCGGCCTTTCTTATAAAGGGTTTGCTAGTGGTGCTGAACTGGCCAACTCATAACAAAATATTTGATACACATTTAATATATGTTATGTGGAACTGCAAGGAATTGCTTTGCCCAATACATTGCCCTCGATAGAGCCTGCAGTTTGATCCAAGCCAGATCATGTATAAAGGGTGTGTGTGGCTTAAGAAATGTTAACAGGAGCAAAGCAAAACAAAGCAATTTATTCATTAAAAATGAGCAGTAATTTGTATCATCACCAAGTGTATTACTTTCAAAAATTTACAGAACACAGAATTTTTCTTCATTTTAATTTGGGGATAAGCAAGGTACAAAGAAGAGCAAAATAAGTAAAATAAACATAATCATAATGATCTGTTTTTGAAAAGAAATTCAGGCCATGTATTCTGCTAATATTCATGAGATGTTAGTACTACTAAGGCTAATAATATCCCGTGGACTACGGTTTGATTTGCTTTGGTCTTTTTTGGTATTACCTTGATATTATTGTGTAATACGTTTAATATTATAGAATGCAAACTACCTGTTTATTTCTATGATTTAAAATGAACCACCCTGGAAAACTTGTGATGACCCTTGTATGCGAATATACACTTTTTCTCCTTTCATGCTTTCTACTCAGTTTTGAAGTGCTAACTGTATGTCATGCTGCAATGCCAAGACTGAGAAACAATTCCATAATTATTAAATAATTACAAAGGTGACATTTTTCACTAATATTTGAGAAAACACTATCTTCTGTGTGATATTATTTTTACATTAGTAACAGAGAAAAAATTTAATTGAGCTGTTATGATTAAGAGATTAGATTTCATACCCCCACTTTAATTTCCAGAATAGAATATAGAAGCTTACACCTGGAAGAGTTCTATGAGAATTCTAGCCTAATAGACATCATTAGAATTTGAAAACTGAGACCAAGGTAAATCTGAGTGAATCATTCACAACTGTTTTGAAATTTAAATACTTACCAGTTTTATAAGTAAAGGTATGCTCCTGGATTTCAATATAGATCTCCCAGAAAATTCCAGCTGTCCCACAGACTAAAAACTCAGAATACACCCTGAAAAGTAGGTTACACTTGGGTCGGAATAACTGAAGCTACTAGCTTATCATCTTCTGCAGGGAAAGGGACAAGGGAGAGGGAGTTGGCTTGACATCCTCACTTCTAAGGACCTGCAGAGCACTGACTGATTGTTGGCTGGTCCCTAGCTGGATTCCCAACTTTAAAGGCTGGTCAAATCCAGGTGAACAGCTGTCAACTAAGTTGGGGTTTGAAGAAAAGATGGAGCTAAGACAGACGATCCCAGAAATAATATTCAGGGGTTAAAGAAAGGCTTATCTTTATTGCTGCTCATTCTATTTGACCTCTTCTTCTTCCTCCTTTTTACTTATATTCCCTAATTTCTGTCTTTTTTCTTCTCTTAGTCCCTCTCTTTCTTTCTTCTTACTGGTGTTTTACTTCCTCCTAGTAACTTATTAGAACTATCCCATTCTTTCTCCCAACAACAATGTTGACTGCATCGATTTCTTTACTTGGTAAAGTGACAAATATAATTCAATTTTTTCAACCAACTTTTGTTGAAGATCAAGCAATTTTCTGAGGAGTAAGTTAGTTATTGACATCAATGACCTTAAAATCTAGACAAAGGCTTGTGTTGGAGGAGATCATCAGGAGAATGTGAGTGCCAGTTGACTTGAGAGGTAGCCTCTGGCCATGGAAGGCCTCAACGCCATCCCTGTCTTTGAAAGGAACATCCCACCATCTATTCCCACACTAGGAACCATTTCAAGGATGTAGCCTTGAGAGAGAAAAGTGCTATTGGATAGTACACATGACTGAATCCTGTCAAGGCCTCTGTATAAACTTTTCAGATTCTGATGGGCAGATGCAGAGATTTCCTGTCTTATAGCTGCCCAAGTCAAGCCTCAGATGTCAATTGCCTCGCCTATTGAAACTACCACCTACTAACCTGGAAGGGTCTGCTTGTTTCTTCCGTCTCTCCCTATTCTCACTGTCCAGGAGCAAGTTTCAGATTTTACCAGGAATTCTTGAGGTGATGAGCTAACAACTTGAGACAAGTAAGCAAACAATTGTTCTTCAATTCAAGTGGGGATGGATTTGATCATGTCTACCTGAGTAAACCAGAATAGGAATCATGAAGTAGGCAGTATTTGAGTTAAATAACAATTCACCACAATAGGTAAAGATAGGAAAAGATCTTGGACTGTTTTGTAATTATTAGAGGAATAAAAGGCTGGAAAGGGTGATGGGACTAGCCTGGGGAGAGCCCAGCAAAAATTTTTAGATAATCATGTAGTTTGTAATAATTTTGAAAATACTTTAAAATACGGAAGTGACGTATTGTAGCTATAACTTAAATGATCCAAACAGAGCAGAATCAACTGGAAAAAAATGTTAATTTATCAAAACGGAACAGAAGCATATGGAACATGGGGCATGCTGGGATTATTATTATTTTTGGTTCTGCCAAATGAGTAGTTATGGCAAATAATTTGAGAACCATACACTTTGCTAGCTTTATTGGTGTCTGATTTGAACCTAAATCAAAATGATTGGCAAAAGTCATTCTAAACTATTCTTTAGGTCTGCAAGGCCCATAATAAAACAAACAAAACAAATTTAAGACCTAGAAATTTAAGCCAAGTATGATGAAAATACACAAAGAAAGAAAACGTTTCTTTGGCAAGTAGTCAAGAAAATAATCAGTTTGTGCCCACCTTTCATTAATTACTTTTTTTTCAATAAACAAATATTGATTGTCTGCTTTTGCCAGCCTATTTCAGGAACAGGAAGACTATACCCTTCTCTCACATTAGAGAAATCTAGCTTTTCTCGTAGAGGCTGAGCATATATAATTATACCCATGTGACTATGTTCTATTGCTACTTTGCTAAACTACTTTGAAATAGTTTGAATATCTTCTGAAATGTAATATTATTTCTAAACCATTCTAGGTCATCTGTCTTTTCACATTTCCCTTATATACTAAATATTATCATAGGATTTGAAAATATAATATATATTAATCTGTATAACATATGGAACTGAGAAAGCATTTTTACTAATAGGAATATTTGCAGGAGACATATTTCTGATTACCTATGTTCAAAAATCCTAATAAATAAACTCTATTGGCCTGTTGCAAAAGTGTTTCTTATCCTCTCAAATTAAACTATTACTCTTGTTTCTGGTTGAATCAGTAGCACTGGTAGAATCAGTGCTCCTAAGCTAAAATCACCATTATTTTTCTATAAGCCATATCCTAAAGGCATATATTAATATGTTGTTTTCCATGCCTTACTACTGGGATGTAGGTGGTATGAATTACTTTTGAAGTAGGAGAATAAAAAGCTGCTAAAGCTGCTAAGATAGGCTGATGACCATTATCTTAAATATCACTTTCCCAACATCAAGGGTTACACCTGGAAACTGTTCATCATAGCCAAAAAGGCAAGGCCTCCTTGGGATGTGGCTCATCAGAATGACTAATACAAAGTCATTTTTCTCATAAATCTGCCTATTCTCCCACCATCTGTTATTTGCATTTTTCCAGAAAGTTAAAAAAAAAAAAAAGTGCTGATGGAATGTTTTGACCCAACTGCAGTTAAATTCACATGGTTTACTGTTTTAGTTCCCAAGTGACATTTCAGCCAAGCCTGCAGTGGGATACATTGCATCAAATCTACCAGGAGAATTCCAGGTGGGACATCTAGAGGCAAAGGGGGGAATTGCTTAAGCATGCAACCATTATTATTTTGCTTCTTAACAATGTTGAATTTTTAAAAAAATGGGTGAGTTAAAAAAAAAAAAAAAAACCCTAGCAGTCTATGTGCCTACCATTGAATATTAACTCATAAACATTCACATACATTAATTTACAGCAAGCTAGACCTGTGAGGTCAACTGTTTTCTTTGAATTGCAATGATTTGTACAGTTGTGGTTTTTTTTGTTGTTGTTGTTGTTGTTTTTTTTTTCACTGTCAACACCAAAGGAGATGTATATTTCTAATTTTATGAAGATACATGTTTATATAAGACATGCTATGTATTATATCTGGACATGACACATTGATGACATTTAGCATAGACAAATATAAAATAATGCCTGTTCAAAGATATTAATCTAAATAATGTTTTATTTAAGCCAAAAGACCCATATAACATTTATAAGAAAACAAATAACTACATGATTCGTTCTATGTATGAGGCACTCTGCTAGGCATGGGGTGTGCAGTGGTAAGAAGGGCAGAAATAGTCCCTGATCTCAACAACGAAAAGATGCATAATAACTACAAATTATAGTACATCCTATAAAGGAATAAAAAGCATGAACTCATGGAACCATAGAAATTCATTGGTGGAGGTAACTTTGGACATCATCTAGTGATCAAACACAGTATTTCAGAGTTAAAGAATAAAATGTCTAATGGGTAAAGAAGTTTGTCCAAGGTCTTACAGCTAGTATGTGGGATATTTCAGATTAGATATGGAGAAAATTTAAATTGGTTAATTTTACCAAACTAAATAACATGACAGCAAGCTAAAATGATTTCCCTAGCTTCGTTGGAAGCGATGAAATTTTTAAAAAGCAGTAGAGAAGATTCTTGGTTCACAAAAACCAAAGGAGAAATGAAGTTGGTGATTGTTTTTAGGATGTTGTTTCAGTCAGGCTAAGTTATATGATGATGACAAGCAATCTTCAGTTTTAGTGTGTTAAAGCAAGAAAGATATATTTCTTTCTCATGTTCTGTGTACTTTGTGTGTTGCCTGCGGCTCTGTTCCAATTCATCTTCACTTCTGGAATTGAGGCTAATGGAGAAGACTTTTTCTTTAAGATTTTATTTATTCATTTGAGAGAAATATGCTCAGAGAGAAAGAGAGAGAGAGAAAGAATGATCAGAAGGGTAGTGAGGGAGAGGGGGAAGCAGGCTCCCTGCTGAGCAGAGAGCCAGATGTGGGGCTGGATCCCAGAACCCTGGGATCATGACCTGAGCTGAAGGCAGACACTTAACTGACTGAGCCACCCAGGTACCCCATGGAGAAGAATTCTAGCTGATTGTGATGGCAGAAGGAAGAGCAAATTTGTTGAAACATGTCCTGGCTCTTGACTCCCACTCAGAAGTGTTGCATGCTGTCTCTGCTCACAAGAAGAGTCCAGGTTTCTCCCGAGTACAGTCTTCCCACTAGGAGGAGCACCAAATGCAGGTGAGTAATAAATATAGCCTACCACGATTTTGTATATTTTTCATACAAAGACTCTAAGAGATGCAATATTTTAGTGACAATCCTGACGATTTATCTGGATTAAGTCTTTATTTAACAGTTGCTTACTCCCTCAGCTTGTATCTACTTTCTCCTGGAAATATTTTCTTTTTTAGTGGGGCATCCTCCTCCTCTACTCTCAGTCCATGGCATCTGAAGCCCACCTCCATCTTTTTTTTTAAGTTTTTTATTTAAATTCAGTTTAGTTACTATATAATGTATTACTAGTTTCAAAGGTGGAATTTAGTGATTCATCAGTTGCATGTAACACCCAGTGCTCATTATATCACATGCCCTCTTTAATGCCCATCACCCAGTTACCTGATCCTTCCACCTCGTCCCCTCCAGCAACCCTGTTTATTATCTAGAGCTAAGATTCTTTTATGGTTTGCCTCCCTCTCTGTTTTCATCTTATTTTGTTTTTCCTTTCCTTCCCCTATGTTCATCTGTTTTGTTTCTTAAATTCCACATAGGAGTGAAATCATATGGTATTTGTCTTTCTCTGACTGATTTATTTCACTTAGCTTAATATCATCTAGTTCCATCCACATCATAGCAAATGGCAAGAATTCATTCTTTTTGATAACTGAGTAATATTCCATTGCATACTCATGCCTTCTTTATCCATTCTGTCAGTGGCTATCTGGGCTCTTTCTGTATTTTGGCTATTGTGGATAGTGTTGCTATAAACTTTGAGGGCATATGCTCCTTTGAATCACTATGTTTGTATCTTTTAGATAAATACCTAGTAGTGTAATTGCTGGGTCATGGGTAGTTCTATTTTTAACTTTTCGAGGAACCTCCATACTGTTCTCCAGAGTAGTTACACCAGTTAGCATTAAATGCCACTCCATGTCAGATCTAAGCCAATTATTGCCTTATATCTTCCTGCCCACAATGATTAGGTTACAGGTAAGGACTGATTTTCTAGATGGCCTAATTAAAGCAAAGCACCATGCTTCTGTGGAGGTCATAGATGGGGGGTCATGTGGAAGGTAAGTTTATTTCCTGCTAGACTCAAACCTCAAGGAGTGAAGCAGAACCTCCCACATCACTTTGTTCATACTTCAAGCTCGGAGTAAAGCCCACTTGGGGAGGAGGCAAATAAATGATCTGAGATTTGCTAGATGGTCAAATTCCTTGTGACAGTGTTTGAGCTCCTGAACAAAGCTATTCATGAAGATGGCCCTCAGTTATTGAGATAGTTTTCTGCTATTGAGATCATTTTAATTGTCTTACAACTAATTTGTTCTGGGCTTTCAATACTTGGAAATATGTAATAAATGTTTCAAGCACCTTACTACATCTGAATCAATGCTTCCTCCTCTTAAAAAGAAAGAAGGGAAGAAAGAAAGGAAGAAAGGAAGAAAGAAAGAAAAGGAGTTGATTAGCTGGTATCCAGATTCACATTCTGTGATTCATAATCTATCACACTGGGTGCCGTATTTGAGTCCTTAGCAGAAGAGCAACAAATTTGTATCTAATTGGGGTGGTATATTCAGCACTTGTCTTAGTGTTTTAATCAGAACTTCTCTTATTTGTATCTAATTGGGGTGGTATATTCAGCACTTGTCTTAGTGTTTTAAACAGAACTTCTCTTATTTCAATTTTATTCTTTGGCATAGACAATCTACAGATAACCCTTTAGGACTCACAAAATAAGTCTGCTGATGTAGCTTCTGTCTTCGAAGCATTATTCTAAAAGGTCCCAAGATCCAGGCCCTTCAAAGCTTGCCTCTTCCCCTAGTAGGGTCCATGTGGTTTTGTCCCCCATCAAGATTGTTTCAGCTGTCCTCGGGTTATTCTTTAGTTTCTTACTTTGTGGTTTCAAGCAGCAAATGCTAAAACTCTTTCTGATATTCTCAACATTGTCATTTTGCTTTAGGTACCTCAGGAGTGATCTACAGGAATCTTTTACTTTCCATAAAATTCAGTTTTTTTTTCAACTGTTTGGCCTAATTCTGGAAAACTTGATAACATGTGGTAAAAATAAAGAATCACTTACCATTTTTTCAATCCAAATTGGAAATCAGAATTGTTCCAGATACATCCCACAGGTCAAGCTCAGCCTTGTGAGTTGTTTTTTTTCTTTGTGAAGTCATGTCAAGACCCTCCAAATCCTTGAAAACAGGATCATGAACAGAGAAACAGAGCTCCTAGAGCCTTCACCATTCTGGGTATCAAATATATTACTGTGTTATCAGAGATTGGCTAAATAAAAGCATTTATGTTTGCTCATAGAATGCTTAAAAAAATTACCCTGTGATGTCTCTCCAAGCATATTTTATCAAGAACTTATTTTCAAGTTCATAATAACACAATCTGTAATTCACAGAAGAATGTTTTCAGTTTTCTAGGGGAAAAATTAGATTTTGGCATTCTGAGATTCCATAAGGGGAAGCTTGGTCATCTTGATTCCAAAACAAAATCTAAGTCATAATGACACATTGATAGGTCCATAAACAATGTTATAAAGTGGTAATGAAAGACTTCAAATTTCAAGTAGTGGTTTTGCAACTACATGAGGAACCACTAAAGTTTCATAACAGATTATACACAAATCTGGTACCAATTCAAATCCACAAACAATACTGAGATCTTAATACATATAAAGTACCCTGCTAATATGATAGGGACACATAAACTGATGAAATAAAATCTTTATTCTCTGTGAGTTTGTGCTGTTTCAGATAAGGCAAGTATAGGTACACATGGAAGGGCTTTAGGGTAGAATAGGTCTCACATGAAAAAGGGAAGAGATGAAAAAATATTTCCTGGAGGAAATAAAAACTGAAGCAGATTTTGTGTGTTTTGAAGCCATAAAATTAAAAATGATAATGATGATGATGATAAATAGAACAAAAGCAGAAACAGACCAAACAATACAAATGTTTAGTAAGGCATTACAGATTCTGTTAACAATCTTATAAAGGTCATCCAACTTAAACCCCAGTTACATTAAAAGAAGGTATGCTCTCCTCAGTTTAGGGACAAACAAAGCTACAGCTTCAATGGTGTGTCTATGGCCAACAACCAGTTGTGGAGGAGTCAGGATTCAGACCCAGATTTATCTTACTCCAGAACTTGAGCATTCACCAGTGTCCTGTCTCCATGTGTTGGTCTGATGCTCCTTCCTTCTCTATTTGTCCCACACTCACCCTGGTCTGCCAAACCATTTGCCAATGGTCTGCCACCCTGGTCTGCCAATCCTTAGGATTGCCAAAGGAAGGAACCCAGCCTGGCTTACTCTGCTCTAAGGGTACCACTCCAACAGTCAAAAAAGTGATGTATTATGCTGACGGTGCTGCTAATGAAGTGGTGGTGACCCAACAAGGACTAAGGTGTTACAGGGCCTAGAGTGGTCCCAGAGCCCCTGGAAGACTATTGCAGGTAAGACATTTATTCCATGCATGACAGGTAACCTCTGCTCATTGACCCTCTTACCTATAGCTGCTAAGCATATCTTTCCCTCAAAACTGGTGAATTAAGAGCCAACTAGTGGTGAACATCCCATTGAATGATGCTGATTCCATCAGTTTCAACGCTTAAGTTAAAGAAAATCACTGTAACGCTTAAGTTATAGAAAAAAAAGTCACCATATTGTCTGAGGTGATAGGACTCGTGTTAGAGATACGTACTAGAGATACAGTAGAACGTATCAATGAAACTAGAAGCTGGTTTTTTGAAAGAATCAATACGATCGATAAACCATTGGCCACACTAATCCAAAAGAAAAGAGAGAAAGCTCAAATTAATAAAATTATGAATGAAAAGGGAGAGATCACAACTAACACCAAGGAAGTAGAAACAATCATCGGAAGCTATTATCAACAGTTATATGCCAATAAGTTAAGCAACCTAGAGGAAATGGATGCATTCCTAGAAAAATATAAACTC